>VXAB01013877.1:0-130289 GCA_013399175.1 Odontophorus gujanensis
GGCGGCGGCGGAGGAAGGCTCTCCCATCCGCTGGGGGGTGTCGGGGCGGGGAGTGGGGTCGGCGGGGGAGTGGCCGTACGCCGGGGCCTCTGCCCCGGAGCCTTCGGGCCGGGCCCCCTCCCCGCGGCGGGGCGACCCGGGAGCTGCCGGGGTGCGGACCCCCCCCTGCGGGGCGCGGCCCGCAGGTGAGGGGAAGCGCTGCGGGGGGGTTTCCGGCTCCCTCCGTCCGTGCGGAGGTTCAACTGCGCTTGGGCTGATGAAACCCCTTCTGTGTGTGCGCCTAGCGCCCGTTTCCGACGGGGAACTAGCGCCTAATATAGAAACGTGTGTCGGTAACAGCGCGCTTCTGCCCTGAGCGATGGCTCCTGCAAGCTGAAGTTGAAGGGGAGCAGGACTTTTATGCCCTTCTTCCGCGTGTCGGAGTGTAGCGCGGCGGAGCCGAGTCGCTTTGTTCGGGCGTGGGTGTGTGGCCGAGGCTGATGCCGACAGGGAACTTCACTCGGGGCAGGGGAACGGCGGGGAGACGGGCTGTGAAGTTTCCTCAAAATGGATGCTTTGTGCACGCTGAACTTCGTAGCAGTCTGATTGGAATCTCAAAACGTTAGCCAAATAAGGAAAGGCTGTGGCAATCCGGAGATAATGCGGGTTTGCCTGAATAGTTCTTCTTTTTCTAGAAGGCCAAAAGCTTCCACGAAAGATTAAATTCCCTGGATAGCCAAAAAGTAAAATAAATATATGTGTGCGTGTGTATCTTTAAGGGTTCTTAAGTTTAGAACTTGTTTGCTACTTCAAAGAAAAAAAACACAACACTGGGATGGATGTACGTTGACCAAGTTGCAGTCTTCCCAGAATGGTCAGGTGAGGTAACTGGGACACTGCTATATTGCACTGTTCTTAAATAAAAACGAGATGGTGAACTCAACGGGTGTTATCCTGCCCATGTCGATGTCTAGGAGTATGCGTTTCTAAAATATAAATTAGTCCTGAATAAAAAATAGAATAAATAATAAATAGAATCCAGTTCTAAATGTAAGATGCGAAATCTTGCTGCATTTTGCTCTTTCCTGTGTGTGTCGTCACTTGTTTGGCTGTGTAGGGTTTGCTTTCAGTTGTGAACTCAACTGGAAGAATGACTGTGTGTTGTGGTTAAGGCTGTCAGGGTGTTACTGCAGCAGGCTTACTTGACTTGAGGCTACCCCGTTGCTTACAAGCCTGGTTTTGTGCATTTATTCTTCTCTAATCAGGTTATGATTGCTCTGTGCTTCAAGGGAGCTCTCTATTAGAAGTCATTCCTTAACTGGTTAGATCGTTGGATCTGCGAGTCACCAGCTGCATGCTGGCGATCGGTGGGCAGGGATGATGTCTGACTCAGACTCCCTGAGAATGAGAGGTGGATGACGTTTTTCTCTGTGAAGTATAGATAGCGTTTTCGAAGTGATTTTGGTGTTACAGGCAGCAAAGCCTCCATCAGAATTACTCCGGTGTTTTTCTGCCTATCGTTTTGTCTGTAGACAGTTCGTGCTTTTGAAAGAGCAAAGTCTAATAGAATAAAGATTTACACTGCTAAAACTCTGCTTGCTCTCCTGCGCTCTCTTGTAGCAGTACCAAAGAGCTTTTGCTGGTCTTACAATATTAAAAGCAAATAAGAAGATCAGTTGTGAGATGATAATCCTCTTGAGGCAGCCCAGGCATCTTATGGTTCGTGTGCTTCTTTTTTTTGCTGTGGTTTGTTGTTGTTTTTGTTTGTTTTGTTGTCATTTTTTTCTTTAAAGAAAGTGGGGGAGGATAGAAAAATAACAAACCCTTTCTGTGTCTGTTTTGATATTTCATTATTATCAGTATTTTTAATATCTCCTATGAAAGATGCAATTCATGCAATGTCCTATCCATAACAGTGATTCATTTAATCTAATTTGGCTATGGAATAAAACAAAGCTGTATCTGTTCCCAAAGGAAACTCTTCAAAAACTTGTCCCTTGTCCTGACAGTTCTGACCACTATCAATAGTGTTAAAGTTCATTTTGTTGAAAACTACTGTCCTTGCTGTTACGTTGATGTTGTTGTTAGTTTCCATGTAGATTTTATTGTTTTACAGGAACAAATTTGGTAACGGGGACAAAGTGACCCTACCTTTGGGGTACCTTTGTTTGGGTAGGGTTTGCTCTTCCATCTAGTGGGTTTTTTTTTGTTTTTTTTTTTTTTCAGTTATTGTGAAAGTGTGGAATGGCTTAGGTTGGAAGGGACCTTAAAGATCATGTAACTCCAGCACTTGTGTTCTGTGTCTGAATGTTTAATTCCATTGCTGTTCAGCCTTTGTTATTCCTGTAACTGCCATATCTAACTGGAAAGGGCTGAAGCTGTGTGCTTTTGTTTTTGTCCCCATGGCCTGAGTGGTTGGAGGTGCTGAAGGAGAAAGTGCTATTAATGCTCAAATTCAGATCTGATCCTTATTGGGGCATCACATTTTGTTACTAAGGCAATTTGCTGGACTTCTCCCATTTCAGTGGAGTAGAATATCAGAAAGCTTTATGTAGGACTGTTTCCGTTAATGTGTACAGTGGGAAGAAACTACTGTTGGCTTGGTAGCTTGGAAGGAATGGGAAGAATGGGTTCTTCTTTCATCTCCTGTCAGTGCCAGTGAGTAATTCTGTATGTTTTGCTGTGCAACGGTGAATGGACTTAGTGCATTAGATTTGAGGGTATATATTGAAGTGGAATTCAAAAAAAAAACAAAACTCACAGGACTGGGGAACCAACTTGTTATTAATTGATTATTATTCCTGTATGTTGAGATGGATTCAGATGTCATTCTCTTAAGATCTTTTTCAACATACTTTCATGTTAGGCCTTCAGCATAAAGGACAAAACTGGGTATGTAATTTATCCATCTATGGGAGATTGTTTATAATGTAGGATGTTGCAGGAAGGTATTCTTACAAATCCTGTTACTATATCTTAACGTCCACATGTTATATATATGTGTGTCTGGAAGACCAGAAAATCTATCTATAAATTTAAAGTTCTAATTTCAACATTGGAAGTCTGTTCTATAACCTGGATTTTAAGTTGATGATGTTCCTTAATACTGTGTTCCCTGACAGTTGTCACACAGGATGAGATGTGTTGCCTTTCTTATCTTCCATAACAACTGAACTGGAGAAAAACAGCCCAGACGTGAGCTGTGATCTCACAGATCAGTGGTTTCTTCAGAGTGGGGAAAAGTGTTGTATTCTGAAATTAGAGACTGTATGGTTTTCAGTAAAACCTAGTCCCTTCTAGGCCATACGTATTTATTGAGAATAGGATTCAGTTCTGTCCTCCTAAAGGCTGAGCACCTATCTTTCCTCAAAGTGCTTGGATTCTCTCCTGTTCTCATTTCTTACCCTCCCTGAAGGAGGACTAAGCTGGCTCTTACTGCTAAAGTGACCGAAAGCAGTTTAGACAGAAGTTGCACTGAGCTCCTCCAGGAAGGAGGAGCGCAGCCTTTCTGAGCAGCAGCATGAGAGGGCTGCACGTGCCAGGGAGGGCCTGAGATGTGAGTGGGTTCCTGAATTTCCTGTGTGTGCCACTTCCCTGGGAGCATGGGTGTGTGCTGTGGAGTATCTGCCTGCTCCTGGAAAAGAAGGCAGCTGAGACCAGACTGCACTTAGGTATGTATGTATGACAATTTAGGCAGCTTGCATTTTGGCTACCCTCTTCCTTTGTGGCAGCTCAGATTTAGGAGGCAATAGCTTGGTTTTTGGACTGTGTCTGGGGAGGAAGATGGCTACTGTGATCTCGTCCCACCGCATGGCATGGAAGATGTCTTCTGCTGCTGCTTCTCTGTGCTGGGGATTGTGCTGTGCTTGGAAGAGTGGTGGTGTCCTGGCTGTGCACTGGGATCACTAAGCATGCTGGGTACTGTGAGCGCTGAAGATTGAACAGCGAGAATACTTCCTAATACATAATGAAGCATGTGTTCTCAACAAGAGGGAGCACACAAATTGAGCAGTTTCCCAAAGACTGTTCCCTCTTTCTATTGCAAATATCAGTGCTTTCCTGGAACTCTTTAAGTGACAAATAAACATATGAAACTGACTGTTAGACCCACTTTATAACCTTATAACAGTTTACAGATCTGCAGTATGCAGTGCTAAATGCAATTTTTTATTTGATGCTGCAGATAGCAGTACTCTGCATTTGTCCATCAGTACTAGTGTTATTCTCAAAGTGTTTCATGGAACGCTCATTCTTAGTAACTGATGGACAATTTCTGTGTCCTAGTATTTCCTGTCTGTCTTGTGCTTGGGATTTACTTGGGTTCTTCTTTGGGGGGTGTATGGGAGCTGCTGAGTCACAGCCTGAACCACTGAATGAGCACATGAAGAGAAGATCTGGTCAGCCCTGGAAGCACAGGTGAAGGCTGGCTCCACCCCTCTTAGATCCCATTTAAGAGCTAACTGCCAAGGATCTCTTGTTGGAGATGCCTCCTTTTTGGAGTTCTTTCCCCATGAGCCCAGATCTTCAAAGGTGCATGAGCATTCATTTTCCATTATTATTTTTTTTAACAACTTTACCTGTTCTGAGTCCCATTGCCTCCAGACTAGATAGAGAGCATTAAGACCGTACTGTGGAGATCCTATTTGACATGTGATAACTGGTCATGTATTTGAACTGGGGCCACAGCATGCAGAGCATGTCAAGTCATAAGAGCAAAGAACAGGTTGCTGCAGTCTTAAATCTTAATGGTGTTTGCATCGTAGCAGCAGCACCCAACAACTGAGGATAAGGAAGGCATGGAAATAGTTCAAAGCCATCTTGGTAACCTCCCAGCTATGACTTCTGCACTACTTCTTTTGGGGAGTGGAAATATTAATGCATGCCACAAAACTGTTGATTTTTCCAAGTCTGTTGAGGAGAGCTTCCTTTTGTATGTAAGGATTTTGTGCTTAACCATGAACCTGATGTCTAAATCCTTCAGAGGGGAAGCAGCATCCCACCCATACAACCCCCTGCAACTCTTGTAGATGATACACAACTGAGAATTTTAGCCATTGTTAAGCTTGTATTACATTATCCTGATATGTGAAGTTGGAGAATTAACAAAGCATGGAGAAAATGAATCCTGAAATGAGTATGGTGTTGACTTCAGTAAGTGATTAAACTACAGAGACATATTCACTTAACATCCCCTTTGTAATTAGAGTTGGTTCTTGTGTGGGCCATGGATCCTTCTCTCCATAGTTACAGTAGCTAGGTTCAGATCTTACAGTAAGTACTTGTTAACTTCCTACCAATCCTGTCATCTAAGTTTTTTTTTTTTGTACCCTTTGAAATGGAGCAAGAGGAAAAAAAATGTGGTTATTCAAAATGTACTTTAAATATAATAGTGGAAAATTTAAATGCTACATTTAGAATAATTGTTTCCTTTATAATAGCAAGCAGAAAAGAAATGGCAGTCTTTTTGTCCTTCTGGGTTTCTTGTCTTTGGTCTGCTCTGACAAGTTTGAGGCCATACTTGATAGCTGTGGTTGTTGTGCACAGATAGAACACTGAAATGAATTCTAACGCAAAGCAGTTATATTGTTTCAAGCAATTCCCCGTTTGTCAGATTTATTACACTTAGACATCTAGTCATATTGTGAGAGGTCTGCTTTCAAAGTTTTATCATCGGAATTGATCCTGATGTTATCTGTCTTCCATAAGTAATGCTCGGGGTCTCAAGCTGTGGGATTTCACTCTACCGTTGACATCGCTTTTACACTGAAGCTTCACCCATAGCTTTGTATGTATTCTGGCATATGCTTGGTATCTTAGAAAATTCCTTTCATGATAAATCATCAAAAGCACATTTTGAGAGTAGGTGTGAGCAATTATAAGTGTTAATAAAACTGATGTGAGCATGCTTGCTTTGAGGCCTTTTTGATCTTGACATCTTAATAGCAAGTTTCTTGATTACCATTTTGTTTCTACTTACCAAATGAGACATTTTCAATTTATTAGCTAGATCTGAGGTTAGGAAATGGAGGAGTAGGCAGTATAAATCATTAGTGGAGATGGGACTTAAGTCTTCCAGCTGAAAATCTGCTTAAGGGTATATGCTAAATTTTAGTTGGAGCAGATGGTTTGACAGGCTTTTGGCCAGTCCTGTACTTGTTTATCCCTCTGTGCATGCTCTCAGTCATCTTACGTGGGCTAGTAAGGCACTGCCATCCACTCAAAAATTGAGCCTGGTAAATTTCTTGCTGTTTTCTGTATAGGCCTCTCTTTTGAGGCTGAGCTGTCAGCATTGAGGCATGCACCTGTTTATTCAAACACTTAAATTTATCCACGAATATATTCAGGTAGGTTAGATGCACTAATATGTTTTGAAATAAAATGCAGATGTTCATTCGGACAGCTGTAGCATATGGACATCCTTCTGGGACTTTTGCAACCTAGAAGTGGTTAGCTATACCTTGTTACTGCTGTACTACCGATACATAGTATATGCCAGGTGGGGTATGCAACCTATGAGGATGCTCACCCAACAAACATTGTATCAGTGTCAACAGCGTTTCTTTTTGATCTGTAGGACCGTAGAAATGCCTGCTGGAATGCAGCTGCAAGGCAGAGGAACTGTTGGTAAGCTGGGCAGCTTCTGATGCTGCTGGATGGGTGGAGACATTCCGTGCTGCTTTGCTTTCCCTATATGCATTCCTGAAATGTCAGTCCATGGAAAGCATGGCATAAGAGTGGCGGCATTCCTCAGCTGTTTCATTTCTGGTACTTTCAAGAGTATAAGGATAGAACAAGAAATCAAGAGATGATCAGGATACTTGATGGGGTTTATATGTTTTGAGAAATGCATTTATGTGTCGGTATGTATAAATATGTAATTATTCTGAATGTGTTACTTTCACAAGACCTGGTACCCAGCTTTTGTTTTGTGGGGTTATTTTTTTGTTGTTTATTTTCTAGAATACAGATGCAGCCACTGTGTTTATTCTATAAACATTGAGTCTTTGACTCAGAAACAATTATAACAGCATGATGAAGTCTTTGAACAAGACTGTTTCCTTTTTATGATGAAGGGTATTAGCACTTATCTCCCTTAACAATACATTTCTTAGGCTGGCAGCTTCTAAAAGTCTGTTACTGTGGATGAGGAGAGGAATTGTCTTTAAGAAGATGGTAAAAGGCTTCTGAGGGCAGAAGTTAACTAGCCAATGTAGCCTCATTTTGAACCTGCATTAGGTTTGCCTTCTAGATTATGTGTAAGTAGTTCTGATATTACTGTAACTTCATACAGACATCTTACTTTTTATCTGAAACTAGCACTAAACCGTATGCCATGACACCAAAATATCTGTAAGCAATGGTTGTTAGAGACAGTTCCAGTTTGACAACTTTATTTCAGGGGTCAAGTTTCATGGATTTCTTTAGAATAATTTTTGAATTAAAATCAGTCTGAAATATCCTTCAATTTATTGTCTGAGTCAGTGTTCATAACATATGGCCTTGAGTGTAAACTGTGACAGTTATCTTTGACATAATCAGTTAGACAGCAGGTAATGGTGGCTACACAAGTTTTAGTTCTCAGGTGATAGTTTATTTTCTTGTTCTACTATTCTGATAGTCTGGGAAAGTAACTGAAGCACCTTGTGTAGGTACTTGAGTATTTGAGTTTTCTTCCACAACATTAAGGCCAAGACTAGTATGAGGTTTCCCTATGAGCATCTAAAATATTTATATGCTACTGTTTGTGGACTTATTTTTTGTTACTTTTTTTTCAGTTACTCTATGAAGTGGCCAAGGTGAACTAGCAACACATAACCTGTGTGATAACAGTTTACAGAATTGCAGGGGTTGGAAGGGACCTCTAGAGATCAAGTGCAACCCCCCTACCAAAGCAGCTCCCTAGCCCAGGTTGCACAGGTAGGTGTCCAGGTGGGTCTTGAGTATCTCCAGAGAAGGAGAGTCCACCACCTCTCTGTGCAGCCTGTGCCAGTGCTGTATCACTGCACTGTGAAGAAGGAAGGACTTACCTAACAATCTTTTCTTGAGACTTCACACTTGAGTATTCTTCTAAGGCAAAATGATAGTATGGCAACAAAGGTAAACACAGCTGATGGAAGGCATACGCTATTGCATGCACTATCAGTGCTACCTTCTGATAAACTTAAATGGGATGAAGACTGCACAGATGAGCTGCATTCTTCTGTCTAATCTGAGGTTGCTGTGAGCCTCTTTTGAAAGCAAAATACCATCTAGGAAATTCTGGCTCAGAAACTTTGGGCTTAGTATTGCCCTGAAATTTGCTACAGCATTCTTGGTTGAAAACCTATTCTTCCGTTATTGAACTAGGAAAAAATGTTAGTTCAGTGTGAGAGAGGATGTCATCCCAAGTTTTAACAAGAGCATTGTTGTTTGATGTATGTTTATAAATGTATGTAATTATAAATCAACAAGTAGGCTTAGTTAAGTGTATAATATTAATGAAATCAGTTAAGTTTTTAAAAGTACCTGCTTGTTCTCTCACCCAAATCCTATAACTAAATAATCCAAAGCTACTGATATTCTCAGTTGCTGTGAAATTTTATGACTTCTCCCCTATGAGGTTTTTGAACTATAAGGAACCTTGTTTGTTATTACAGTGTTAGCTTTGCAATACCAGTTTTTAAAAACAATTTAAAAATTTCAAACCTTAAAGTTGTTGTACTCATCTCAGTAAATGTCTTTTAGGAAGTGTTTTCAGTCTGACCTGGTACTTAGGTGTCTAGGTTGGTGAGAACTTGGGCAAAAATGATTTGCCTTAGGTTTTAATCAGCAAAGGCTGGGATGAGAGAGTTTTTATTAAGTAGTTATACAACTATCAAACTATAAAACTAAAGTGCTTTTAGAAGGCTTACCAGACTTAACAATTTACCACCACTGGTTATGTTCAGCAACTGAAACTTGAATTATTTTAAAGTTATTTTATTCTTTAATGATCTTCCCTTTTTCACAAGTGTTATTTGCCTTGTCTCACAATCTGTGGAGAATAACACTCTGCTAAAAGAATCTGTTTCTCTGGCTCCTTGCTGCCTCTGGAATAAGAGGAAATTTTTCTCTACGTAGTATGTAAATAGTTCCAGGCGTAAACATAATGAATATAAAACTAGGGGAAAAAAAATCTACAGTCACTTATAGAACGTAACAGCTTGTGAAAAGGAAGTTCTCAGAGGAGCTGCGGTTGGAATTCAGGAAGAGGCTGAGTTGAGAAATTCATGCTTTGGCAACACATACCGGTACAGGATGCAACTGAAGATACTGATGTGAAGTATGGGAATGAGAACAACTTCTCACTGTTTCTGTATAGGAATTCTCGTTAAAAAGATGTAGTGCTTGCTTTTCTGATTCTGCTTACTGAAAATAGGATGAGAGATTGGGGGGATTTTACCCTTTTTCTTGATTTCCTCTGAAGAGTTAATTTTGAACTAGATTATCCTAGCACTAACCTCTGTATGTAGTTATCTTTCTCTTAAAGCCAGTAATTCCTGACTAATTCCTTGCTAATGGGCTAGCATTTCACAAATGAATAGCAATGATAATTTAATTTCATGAGAGTGTTGAGTTTGGAGTCAGTGTTCTGTTAAAACATTAAGGACAACGTTGTCTTACAATGAGGCTGCATTAAATTAATGCAGACCAGAATATTTTCCTTATTCTCCCACAGGGGGACCCCTGCTTTGCAGTGTTAGCTGCTGCCAGTTTGCTACTGTTAACCAGGAAAGATACTCAGTGTCAGATGCTGTTTACGGGGTGTGAGGTGAGTGTATTATGTTAATACTAACACATGGAGGCAGAAATGGTCAGTTAAATGTAGCCTTTTCATTCTCATGAAGGAAAACGTGCAAGATAAATTATTTGTGGCTGAGGGCAAAGATGTTTTCAGTTAACCGTCCCTGTGCTTTTTTTAATCACAGATTTCATCTGTGACAGCTTGAGCTCTACTGCTATTACACTTAAAAAAACAAAACCACTGTAGATATGCTCAGTGGACTCCAGCAGTTAAATTCTTACACTGTTTTTCCCTTACAGTCCTTGGAAAAGCAAAATTATACAATATTGGTAGGTCTGAATATGAGACAGATGAAGTCTGTTTGGAGGAGCTGGAAAATATGCACAATAAACTTTGCATACAATGTGGTTCTATGGTACTGTCTTAGTATGCCTCAGAAGGACTGTTCTGATTCATCTTCTTGCTAGCTAGTACTCAGCTTTAGTATGGTGGTTTTGGTCTTGTTTAAGGTTAGAGGCTTCCCCAAATATTTGAATATCCTGTTGTCTTCAGTAAGAACTTTGTGCTCAAACATGTTATTTCCCTTTTCCCTGCAGGAAAAACTACTACTCTGAACTAGCTTTCCTAAAGACTAGTAAGAATATCTAATCTGGCTTTGAGGGTAATACAATGTGTTCGTTAAATTACTTTTGGAGTTCTGGTAATTTTTTCCCTAAATCAGCATTTTCAGGTCACAATTTGTGAAGGTAATATAAAACAAATGTAAAATATAATTAGCTACCACATTCAGGACCTGGTTATACTTTGTAAGGTAATTGTAGTGCTGAACTGATTGAGTAAACATCTGATTTGGTTTGTAACAATTGAAGTTCAGTCGATGTGAACTTAATTTGTTGAATCTGAGTAGGGCGTTGTGTCCGGGTTCTTACAGAATTTATCAGTCTCTGATGCACAGTGTTATTAAATAACTCATCTTCAGAACATTCCGATTTCTGCCTGGGATTATAGGTTTCTTACTGAAATTAAAATAATCCTACTGTAATAACTTGATAACTCTGTTGTTGTTTATCCTGTCAGCAAGATGGGAATAGTGTAGTAACCTGAGAATATGCTCATTTCCATAATGAATTTAACAGAGGGGGAAATAAATCTCAAACTGAGAGGGGTGAGTGCTACATTGGGTGAATTTCTGTGTGGAGCTGGCATCTGTTTACTTCAAGGAAATTGCCACTGTGAGTTGCTGTACCTGTGAGCAAGTTACTGTAGCTTGTTGGAGCCTTATTGCCAGCAGATCCTGTAGCATAAGGAACACAACAATAGGCAAGGCAGGTCTTTCAGGATGTGCGTGAAGCAGTCCCTGAGGGAAGGTCAGTTGTTCAGTGTTAACTGGAGTCTTGACTTGCAGTAAGGATACAAAAACTTGAAGGCTTACTAAAAGAAAGTACTTAATTAATCAAAGTGGTGGCTTTTAACAGCTGTTGTTGCTGTTAAAAGAGAATGCTGAACGGGGCAACTGACTTGCAGTGTCAGGTGTGAGTGCTGATGAAAACATGGAAGGAGGAGAACTCTGATGTGGAAGAACTTGCATAATAGGAGTCTAACTAAAATAAATTTTTCTATTTAAATAATGGCGTATGACTGGTATCACTGAAAGGTGAAAGTGTGCAAACTGTGGGTGTAGAGGTTCCAATAAGGGACTGATCCAGGACCTGAAGTCTCTTTCTAATGAGAAGCCTTGTTTACATCAGAGCCATGGATGCATCACTGATACAGCTTACCAGCTATGCAGGTATGACTCAAGTGCTTACTTGAACGAGCTGATTTCTAATTTCCTCTCTTCTGGAGTTCCTCCAGGGACTTGGTCTCTCTGCAGCAGTTTGTTTAGCTGCACATACAGTAACCACTTTTTACTCTGTGTTGTCTTTAAACGTTTAAAGTCTTAATTTGTCAACTCCGAGGACTTCTTGTGGTTCTGTAATTAGGCAGAGTAAGTAATATTAGATGAGTTAAATTTGGAAGGCTTTTCTTGCTTTTTCCTTGCTTTTTGGCTTTGTTGTGTTCCCCTGTTGCAGGTACTGTGTTAGACAACAGTAGTTGTTTTCATTCTGTCAGTGGTTGGAAGGTGTTTCTTTATGCAGAATTTAAAAACGTAATAGTTTAAATAACTGATCTGGATGCTTCTATTGCAGTTCAAACCCTAAAGATTACTCAGGGTTTAAAAAGTTGTACTATCAAAGCCAGAGCCTTCCATTTTTAAAACAAAGTTGGTTTAAAATTTGACTTCAGATGGGTGGCATTTGAAGCCAAATGACTGGCTGTGTAGAGCTGATGAGTATCATATAGTGAGTAGTAGTAAGTACTGGATTTATTACTAATACAGTTCTGTATCTTAGTTTTGGTAGCTACGTAAGGTTTGTGAGACCTATGCTGCATTGTGTGGTTGCATAAGCTGCTCTTAGACAAAGGCACATACAGGGAAAGAGTAGGCAGGGAATATTACCCTGAGTATAAGATAGAGTGGTGACAGAGGCAGGAATTTTTTTTGAGTACAGGCTAAGAACCCCTTTTTCTCATCTCCTTGTCCTATATTTCTGCCTTCTCGCTGTGCTTATTTTGTAGAAACAGAGTCTTGATGGCTGAATTCTGTTGCTTCCTAACTTCTTAGTGGGCATTGCTGGCTATTATTTGTGCTTTCTGAGACACAGTGACTAGGGTCACTTCAAGCTTGTGTCTGTAGGAAGGTAAGCAAGTCTGTGGTGGTTATGGCAGTAGAGCATGTGCCCTGCTTTGATATCTTGCTCCAGTAAAGGTCTGTTGGATGTTTGCTTCCTTTCTTTGGTAGCACCAGCATCCATTGAGACACAGGATATTTACTTCTTTTTTTGTTCCTCTTGACTTCAAGTGGCTAGATGACACCCTAGCTTCCCAAACCCGTGACTTTACTGTTAGTTTCTCTGGATTCTTTTTAACTGTACTGCACAGAGTGGCAGTGTGTGAGGGGTATAAAGCCGTCTGTGTGAACTGAAGATTTTGTTGAAGTTTTGCTTTTTTCAGCTATGGTTTGCCAATCCTGAAATGTCTGTAGTGCTTTCATGGAGGATTGATTCTTTGAGAATATTGATCACTGTTAGTCTGTCTACCTTCTTATGTATTTCTGGGTGAAATCTGACTCAGGCTTTAAAACCCTTTCTGATTTGTAAGTTAGGATGCAGATAGGCTGCCCATTTTGGGTGCAGCATATCATTTTTCCTCCAGTTGTCTTTGTTTCTTGGTATAAGATTTTAAGTTCCAGATACTTGTGACTGAGGTTTTTTCAGCTGGCAGAACTTGATTCTGTGCTTGGGGTGTGGGGAAAAAAGCTTAAACAGTCTGGTGAGTATTGTGAAAGGCTCCCTGGACCAGGTTGCACATCCACAAATGCAAGAAACAAAGGGAGATGCTGCTGTCTTGTTGAATGAGAGACAGGAAAATGTTAGACTGGACTGATGATGGTAAATGCCGTACAACTTGCAGTGTAGAAAAGCTCAGTGGAAATCTTTTGCCGAAGATGCTGTGGTCGTAAGTAACTGTGGAGAAGAAAATCTAAGTTTTGCAACAGAACTAAATGTCCTTTATCTGTAAGTACTGAGAGGTGATAGGTAAGAGTAAACTCAGAATGCTTGTGGTTACTTGTTGAGCTTCAAGTTCTTCAGAGGAGTCTGAGTTTCTAAACCATCTTCTGTGTTTGGAGAACTTTTAAATTCTGGTCCAACGGGTGGTGGTATGTCTTCAGAATGGACTTGTGTTGGTTGTGGGGTGTATATTTCTCCTGTTTCCAGCTACAGATTTGGCTAGTAATTCCAAGTGTTCTAGAATGTTTGTGGGTTTTTTTGTTGCTTTTGGGAGGAAGCATTTTCACATCATGTATTTTATTGAATGTTTTGGAATATCAAGCTCAGGATTGAATGGGAAGATTGGTACTAGAACATCTTGATATATAGCCGTGATGTAACTGATGTGCAATATCTCTGTGTAATTATTTAATCTCAATACTTAATGGTTAATACTGCTAAACTGCCTTGGTGACTTCACAGTCCAGGTGCTCAGTAGATTAATACCTCTTCAGCTGTAAAATAAACAGCTAAAATTCTGGCTTTGTCTCTGATTGTCTCTGAAATGCTGAGTATATTGAATGTTGAGTGTTCCTTTTGAGCTTGACTTGTGACTCTTATTAGTGGAAAGCTTGTTTTCTGTTTAGAAGAAGGATGCTCCAATTAGCAACTTTCATCTTTGTTTTAATTTGTTTGTAGTGAGTTTGACTCGTGACTTTGATATACCACATGGAATAAAAGAATTGTTGGGTTTTTTTTTTTGCACTGTCACAATTCTCTTGTATTATGCAGGCAGATATCACACTTGCATTAAATGCAGTAGGCCACTAATCTTTGAGTCCTTCCAATGGGATGGAGAAGAGGGGATGTTCTGTGCTTGCTAACAAGCAAACATATGCTGATTTGTTCGTGCTACTGAATTTGATGATAGAGAAGTCTTTGAATGTTGTGAAATCAAGATGCTTACCCATTGCTAGATGGGACTGAATATTAACTTCATCCAGCTCCTGACCTGAAAGTGCTAGAAGCAGATGTGAAGCTCTCTAGTGGTAGCAGAATCTCTATCGTAAAATTTAATACAACTTCTTCAGCTGAACTTCTAGTACATCTGCTTTGATTAAGTTAGATTGTTTTTGTGCATGTACTAGCACAAGCAGATCTGTCAGCTGGTAAACTAACCATGGTGTGTAATCAAGGATAGCTAGATTACTCTGACCTCCTGCAGGCTGCTTTCCTAAAATGGAAATTACTCATTTTGCAGTTGGAAATTGGAGCCAAGCAGCTGTGAATTCCAGAAGAAATACGGAGGCAAATTCATAACTTCACTTATGTTCAACAACCAAATGACAGTTGATTCCACCACTTGCTACTGTTTTTCCTTCTGTGAGTGAAGGACCTTTTCCACAAAATCAGCTAGTAGCTGTATGAGGTTATTGCTTAATATCTAAATCTCCATGGATATTGTTTGGTTTGTTTTTAAAGCCTTTACCTCATAATTCTTTCCTTCCTTGACCATTCTTTTTTTTACTCCTTTTTCCCAAAACAACAATCTCTCACTATGTACCCTCAACCTTTACTTCTGTGGCTGTTGTTTCCTTTTGTTACTTAGTTTGCAATCAGATTTTTGGTCTGAATGGCTTGGAACTAGGATAGTTGGATGTCTTTGTGTATGTACACGTTTATCCTGCAGTAGTGACTGACTGCCTGCAGCCTGAGAGGCAGATACGGAACTGCTGAGTGACTGTTAAAAAAGTATAAGTCAGGAACTGTGTAGTTATGAGCACTTCTACCAGTCTGTACTTCACTGTGGCTCAGCGGGAATCTTCATGCTTGTATGGAAGGCTCCCGGTTCCGTTTTTGACTCAGCTTTGGCAATTAAAGACAAAACCTGGGTGAAATTGTAGAACTACTGTTGCTAGTGGTCTATGCTGTTCATGAGTGATTACTTAAACCTGCAAAACCATTTGAGTGATGTGTGTTCCAGGTTGAGGTGGGTGCTGCGTGTGGTTCTTCTAAGCAAAAGTGGAGCTGGGGTTCATGCAGGTAAACTACCAAGCAGGTCTACTTATGTGTTCTCAAGAGTCCTATGTAAACTGAAAGAAAAATGATGCAGCTTCATTCAAATGCAGTCTGTCATGCCTGGTAGCTGTATTCTGACCTTTCATGTTTTTGTGCCTTAAATCTGAAAAGAAAGGAAAAACTCAACCCTAGAACTAATATAATGGCATATATATGCGGCACGGCTGGGGTCCCTTCCCAATACTCAAGTCACACTGGTAATTTATTTTCATGGAAAGGATCATTGAGGAGCTTAAAGATGAGGTAGAACTGTGACATGCTTAAAAACTTCTTTGGGGTGGGGAACAGAGAGGAAGTGGC
Source organism: Odontophorus gujanensis (assembly GCA_013399175.1). Lineage (NCBI taxonomy): Eukaryota > Metazoa > Chordata > Aves > Galliformes > Odontophoridae > Odontophorus > Odontophorus gujanensis. The sequence goes on from VXAB01013877.1 coordinate 15,712, forward strand.
TTCTACAAGAAGCTGCTGTTGCACGTTACTGATTCCGCTTTAAGGAGTCAGTAGGGAGTTCTACCTTTGAGTTATTGGCTATGGAAGACATTTATGGAGGCTAGATATCTACTGTAGTCATCAGGTACTGTGTTCTGCTTTAACTTTTTTTTTTTTTTTCAAGGTTACAAGGAGCAGTAAGATGATCTTTGCTCGGGTCTTCTCTTAAATGTGTTATAGTAGACAGAATTTTGGAATACTGGTTGATATTTTACTGACCTCCGTAGCTTCTTCCCAGTCCAGTGTCACCAAGTGAGGAGATCTCTAGTTTGAGTGCAAGTACACAGGTTCCACCCAGCTGAGAAGCTCTGTCTCTGCTCAGCCTGCTCCCAAACCTGGCAGAAACAATGCTTAATTTAGGTGGTCATAGGTCCTGGAAAGCGTGAGGCAGGAAAAAGAGGATGGAGAAATGAGGGGAGGAACAGAGACAATGTACAGATTAGATATGATGTTGAAAAGAGTAATCATTTTGTTACACCAGATTATTCCTTGTTCTACAAAGCAGCAGCATAAAATCTAGTTCCTCACTGTTTAGTGAGTGTAAGTGTTTAATTTACAAATTGGTTGTCTTGCAGCTTCATTCTTGCTTTCGCAGAAGACTGTGCTTTATATCGTCTTTTTGATTACTTGAGACTGGGGCTTATATTTTCAGAAGGAATACTGTGGCTTTTGACTTTCTGTAGTCTAGAAAGTGTGAAAATAAAGAGAAGAGGCTGGAGGCACTGGCTACATGAGAAATCAATTGGAACATAGTGAGAACGTGGTTAAGGCAGTCTGTCCTGAATAGTCGTGCTTGGATGTGAATGCAGAAATTCAGATGCCCTAGATAGCTCTTCTGTAGTGTTATTTATGGAGTTCAAGACCTCTGGTAGCATGCTAACTAATGCTTAATTTTATTTTTTTTCCTTCCTCCATTCATTTTTGTGGGCACCCTTGTTCTTGCTGCGTTAAACAGATTTGGGTGTCAGAGGAGAAGCTTTTTCCAAGAGTGTTTTTATTGCTCCCCAGATGTGGTTATATTTCATCCAGAGATGCTGATTGGTGGCTGAAGCTCCTAGGTGTTACAGTAATATGGATACTAGGAAGCTGTGTAACTGTTTTGTCAGTGGTTCTTAACCATAAACTACCTGACAATTCAGTGAGCAGAAATTCCTAATGAAACAGCAGCTTCTCGTGGGTGAAGAGTCTGTACAGACTTCTGAAGAAGTGGAAGATGTGCAAAATTTGGAGATAAAGAATGCATATATAAAGAATGCATATATATGCAAATACATAACATTGCACTAACTTGTTTTCCTTCAACTTGAAACTGATACAGAAACAAGTTTCTTTACTTGTCATATTGTTATATTAAAGGTAGATTGTTCTCAGTTTGTATCTGTACCTGTTAATTTTTGGGGAGCTTATAATAATAACTCAAAAATATATATATATATACTGTGTTCCTATGCTTCTGTTTTTACTTTTTGTTTTACTTCTTTTCTTACCTGATTAATTAAATTTGAGTAGTTGGGTAAGAATAATCATTTAGAATAATTTTGCTGTAACTCTTAAATGTTTTTTTTTCTATGAAAACTGGAATAAATTCTTGCAAACGTGGAATTATCAGGTAGTCTGAACTGTAATTTTTTCCTGTAATGGTATTTGCTTGTACTTAATGTAATGCCTATTAAAGAAAAAATGCGCCATCTTGCTGTTAAGATCCTTTTTGGTAGTATTACAGAGCAGCAGATTGGTTGCAGTTTTTACTCAGTTTTCATTAATGTAAAGCCAGGATCCTAAAGTAAGAAATTAAAACAGCGCAGTTAATTACCTTCTAGCCACTGTGATGATGCAAGGTGCCCAGTGACACAATCTAAATGTTGGTCCCCTAACATCCATCCATAAGTTGGTAAAACTGATATGGTGTACGTGATGGTAAAGAAGAAATAGTTTAAGTTCATATTTTGTGTTGTGTAGAATTCTTTTCAGAAGTAGATAGCAGTACCAACTGCTTCAGGCTCATCTTAATTGTTAAACTTGGCAAATTTTATCTTGCTTTTAACCATAATTTTGAAGATGTGGTGTTATGAACGTGCCTGGACTGAAAGCGTCCAATAAAAACGAGGTAGCTTACAGTAATGGAAAAAATGACTCTACAAGTTGAAAACAGAAATTAGCTAAAAGGCAAATACACAGTAATCCTTACAACAGAAGCACAATTTCAGCACTTCATAAATTCTCGATTGAAGGTCACTCTTCTGTTTCTTGTCCAGTTCCGCAAGCACTTCAGTAGTGCTTGTGCATTGTTTTTCCTGAAACTTTGCAGTTTTGCTTAGCAGTTCCCAAACTTGGATATTCTAGATTTGGACAATTATTACCTTATTTCAAGAACCAAAAGCCGGAGATGTGCAGTCATGAGGTTAAGGTACATCTTAACCAAGGAAACTCATTCTGTACACGATGACACACAGACAGTAAGGATGGTGTGAGTTCTCTCATTGTCCACTGGTTTTGTCATGAAGTGCATAAATGAATGATAAGGTGGTTGATTACGTGAAGTCCTGCCCACTGTTCTGTTTCTCAGGTTCTGTGTGTACATGTTAGAGCTCTGAGATGTAAATCAAACTCCAATGAGAAAATTCACTGCTTCCTTTTGAGCAAAACAAGTCATGTATTGCAGTTCTCTGTTTAACTTAATTTAGACCTTGCATCTTCAGTTCAAGAGTACAGGTTAATTTTAAATAGTAAGCATTAATAGAGAAGATTGCTGTAATTAAGGATTCATTACTTCATAACTGAGTGAGGCAAATTCATCGGCGTCTTTCCTGAGGAACTATATAAATTAAATCAACAATAGCATGCTTCTTTCTTTGAGTTCCTGTCTAACTGTATTGTTTTTGAAATTAGTGTTAACAATTAAAATGTTCTATGTAAGTGTTTTGTTGCTGAGAATTTGCTTTATGAAATAGTGTTATTGTGCTCTTTGTTGTAGTTTCCATGGAAATAAATAAGGAGGCGTTATATTCAGGGCAGCCCTCCTACTCAAACTACCTAGTCATATACTGTGTTGGACTCTACAGAGCTCTGTGTAGCAGGTTCCTACCAAAAGCATACTTTAAACCTGTGTTATAACGTGTTGCAGTTAGGTAGACGTTTACTTTATGGGCACTTTTGGTTAGCATGGTGCTCTTTAAACATATGCACATATTTAACATGGGGACACACATAAAGGCTTGAGTTTTTGGCATACTCGAGCATAATTAAAAAAGACTGGCTTTGCTACCTAGTTTCCCAAGAGGAAGAGATTTACTGCAACTTACTGTGGAACTTTTTAGAATTGCAGAATGGCTTGGGTTAGAAGGGATCTTGAAGATCATCTAGTTCTAACTCCTTGCTGTGAGCAGGTTCGCCAGCCAAATCAGACACTAGATCAGGCTGACCAGGGTGCCATCCACTGTGACCTTTTAACTCCTGTGGAGATGGGGCAGCCCCAGCTTATCTGGGCCTCTATGCTCTCTCAGTGAAAAGTTTCCCCCTGATGTCTGATGTAAACTTCCCCTCTTTTATTTAATACCCCCTTGACCTATTGTTATCTACCCACGTAAAAAGTTGATTTCTGTCCAGCTTTTAAGCTCTTTCTAAGCGTTAGGATGCTGCTCTTAGATCTCTCCTAAGCCTAAGAGCAATTCACTCAGCCCATCTTTGTACAGGAAGTGCTCCAGCCCTCTAGTCATCTTTGTGCCCTCCTCTACCCATTCCTACAGCTTCATGTCCTGCCTGAACACAGTACTACAGATAAGGTGTCATAGGGACAGTCTTGCTCTTCCTGCTGTCCCCCTCTATTTTGGGTGCAGCCCAGGATTTGTTGGCCTTCTGGCCTGCATACGTACCCTGCTGGCTCATGTTAAGTTTATCTCCCAAGACCTTCTCCTCAGGGCTGCACTCAAGGAGTTCTTCTCCCGGTCTGTAGACATATCTGGGGTTGCTCTGACCCAAGTACACCACCTTGCACTTGGCTTTGTTGACCCTCATTAGGTTTACAGGGTCCACTTTTCAAGCCTGTCCAGGTCCCTCTTCCTTCTGTTGTGTCAACTGCACCACTCAGCTTGGTGTCATCAGCAAACTTGCTGAGGGTGCACTCAATCCCATCCCTGATGTCAGTGATAAATATGTTAAAGCATACAGTCCCAAGATGGACCACTGATCTCCACCTGGATTTGGCAACAACTGTCTGATTAATAATTTTTCAGTGTGATAATTCTGTTTTACCCTCATTATGCCTTCCTGCATTCAGTGGCTGATGTTGACAGCTCCTGCTGCATTGAATGTGTTATATTATAAAGGTGGCTCAAAGCACAAATAGGCTTTATCCCTAAATAGCATTAGCTTTCCAAGTAAGAATGGAGCCATCCTAAAGCAAGGGCTTTTTGTTACCTTTCTGGGCATGGGCCACGTTCAAAAGCAGCAGTGTTTTTCTTGTCTCGTTGTTAAGGACAACTTTACAATCGCATGAATGCAGTGATTTAAACCATGGGGAAAATTACTAGGATTCATCAGTTTTTCTTATCCTATTTTGATCAAACTGGTTCAAATTATGCTTGGTGGGTGCTTATCCAGAACTTTGGCCTAAAAACACTATTAACCCAGCTGTGATACTTTTAGTCCAAACAAAACTCAAATTATTATCAGTGCTTGATTTTAATTTATTGGAATGTCTTTACCAGGCTCCTGCTCTAGATCGACCTGGGAGTGCAACATGTTCAATGAATGAGAGTTGCATCTGTACCTGGAAACACTTAATTTACTGTAAATTCCACAGCTTGAATGAAATTATCCATAAGGTTTATCCTTCTGTAAATGTTCACCTTTAAATTTATATATTCTAGATTCTTTAAAGCCGTAGCTGTAATTTTAGTACAGCTTGTGCTGATGACTTCTCTGTTTGCAAAGGCTTTATTTTCCCCATCTCTAGAACAGTAAACAGCTCTTATCTAAGAGCAGTGTTTGCATCTGTTTTTACTAAATAAATAGCTGGTGAAGGGAACCATCTATGGTAATACCCAAACCTGTTTTACTGCAGACAGTATCAAAGTGGTGCTGTTTTTTTTTTTGTCAGCTCTGCTCAATAATTATACACACAACTTTCAGAATAGTGTGGTTAAACTCAAACCTCTGGGGCAGTAAGGTGGTGTGAATGTCCCCTTTCTCACCACTGTTTCTGACCTCTTCATATGGGAACTCTGAGTGACCCAGCTCTGCTCTGTTACCTCTCTTCTGATAATGACCTCATTCACAAGGGTGTTGCTCCTGGTGTTACTGATGTCCTGTTGCTTTTCATTAGGGATGTGAAGAGAGAATTGATTCTCACAGGCACTTTACAACAAAGTCTTTTCTTCTAAACACCTATTTTCATTTTAATGCAAATATGTGCATGTGCTATTGTTTTGATGAATGTTCAACAGTACAGTACAGGAATCAGCTGCAAAGTTGCTGAAAGCTTCTTGGCCAGGTTACATAGTTGGATTTGGATTGAACTAATCTGGATCAGGATTTTTCTTCACTTTCATGTCAACAAGTGACACTTGCGTTCTTCAACGTTGCCATCTTGCACAACTGTCCTTTACAGCTGCATGAAATGGGACTTCGTGATACAAATGAGGATGAAGAGTGCCCCAGCATGCAATCAAGGTCAGGTTTTGGGAGGACAGTACTCATTACTTTTTGTGACCATACAAGGCTGAAGATGTTCTGTGTTGTCATTCATTAAACTAATAAGGGTGTATGCTTCTATTTTGCCTTGACTTGAATTTCCGTTCTTCTCCTAAGTGATCACAAAGATTACAGGGCTACATTCTGTTGATACGTGGTTGTCCTTTTCTCAGTTCCTAGGAGCAGGAGGGGAGAGGGTGAGATATTAACTGATTCTAAAATCTTAAACCAGTGCCTGCTAGTGACTGGATAGTGACCATGCAGCATCAGATACAGTCTGTGCAGAACTCCAGTCCTTGTACACCACAACATAGCTTAGGACATTTAAGTGAAAAGTACTTAACTGTTTCTCCAACCTGTTCTGTGTTAGGTATTGTTTTCATGAGAATGAATTTATAGTCTAGACTGACTTGGAAAGATAAAATCTCACCTGCCATCTCATTTTCCTCTTCCTTACAAACATGTTGCAGAGGTCTTTGACCTGCACTGGTCATGGTGTTCAGATGTCTGCTGCACGCTGTGATTTTTACCTAACCTAATTGAGTCAACAGGTATGACCTCAGCAGAGCAGGAGATATTTTTGTGCCACTTCTAAGACCAGCAGCATTTTAATGCTATATTGCCTCGATGTTAACGTGATGGTACATATTAAGTGCAGAACTTTCTGAGACTACCTTTGATGGGTTCTACAAGTATCGCAGTACCATGTGCAGTACTTCTAAAAGGGAGCTCCCAGTCCTGGTTGTCCTAGAGGATGCTCTGTCTGGGGCACCCTTAGAAACTGAATGAGTACACTTCCTTAGAATAAACTTCAAAGGACAAGGAACATCAAAGGAGAGTCCATGCATGTGGCTTTCTGAGTCTGAGGCCATGTAGAACAAGCCTATAGCAAACTGGTATCTTACCAAGCATGGTTGTAGCTATCATGGAATTACCTGAAGGAGCTTGGTGTAATTATGCTTTTTTTCTGGACTTTGTGCATTTGCTTTAGTTTGGGATGTAGAGATGGAGTGCTGTCATTATTATAGACTAAATGCCTACTTAAGCTCAGTACTTACTTGTTGACAGTCTTGTATGTTCCTGTGCCTTATGGAGAGAAGTTTAATTTGTCTACTTGGCACATCACGTGGTAGACCAGCTAGCAATAGGAATGCAGTAATTTCTAAAACACTGCTATCGAGAAATAATTGAACAGTCCCCTGAATTACTGCTTAGGACAACACATTAATGAGACCTTGAGAAATTGTGTCATAGTTCTCAGTGGATGAAATTGCATAAATCTAAACATGCTACTGATCCTTAAGGGATCCTTTTAATCTGGGGGGAGTGCTAACCATCTGAATGAATGGCAGACTTGCATACTGGTTCTGATTCCTAGTGTGGCACATAGGTTTCAGAGGTGGTTAGCTGTGGGGGTAGATTTGAGAACAGACTGAAATTTCATCTTACACAGAAATGTCGTTGGCCTCTCTCCACTTTGTGTGTGTATTTATACCATGGTCACATATGTACTTTAATGTTCAGCAGTAAAACAGATCATGGGTCCTGTTTGGCTACGTGCTACTTTTCTGTCTACATTTTTTTTAGTAGTGATATTGCCTATCTTATGTCATATAAATCTTAGTGTCTATGAGATTTAAGGCTGACTTAAACATGGCATGTTATTTTGTTTGTTTGTTTGGTTGTTGATTTTAATGAGACAAAACTCTGAAATAAAGTTTATAGTGATCTTACCCAGATTAATTGTCCTGATGGTGGTGGTCCAGGATAACTTCAGCTTCTTAGTTGGCCTTCAGTACTGAGCACAGTAAGTGTGAAAATCATGCTATGTGATTCTCTTTAGTTATGCATGGGGACCACAAGTCCTTCCAGGGAAAAAAAAAAAAAGAAAAGTGAAAGATTATTTCTGGAACATCCGGGCTTAGTGAGTGCTCAGAATTTTCCCAGTAACTCAGCTCCTCAACTGCAATAGAAAAGGCATCTTCAGGAGATATCACAGAATCAGCTCAACCCATTCAGATTCTGAATCTTTTTATTTGCATGGTGGGAAAAAAAAAAAGCTCATCCTAATGCTTCAAAGATTGCCCTTACAGTTTTCAATGAGAAGAGAGTTGTTCGCATTTATTTTATTTTATTATAAATTATGGCTGTTGTATTCTGGTTATGGCTGCAAGTGTATATCAGTATTATACTTAGAATAGAATGTTCACCCTTGTGTAAGTTCTTTCACTTTTCCAAATCAAAATTCTGTCTCCTGGCAATCACCCAACTAAAAATGTCAGTTATACATTAATGAAAATTAATACTTTGTGTCACTGGAATCATACTTTTCCTCCATTGCTCAGAAAACTGAAAACAAATAAAACAAAAAATCAGAACAGTATTAAAGATAAATATTTCAAATGCCGTTTTTGGTTTCAGAAATTGCTGTATGAAGGGGAGCCAAAGTGATGTGATGGAGGAGCTAGATATTAGGGCCAGTGGTGTTTGCATATTGATGGATAATGGAATTTTCCAATGTGCGTATGGGAAGAACTCAGATATTTTTGTAGGTCATGTAATGAAAGTGGCTACATCGATTAGAAATGCCTGTATTTTTATAGAGGACGTACAAAGCTGAGTGCATTACCTGCAGTTTTACATGTTTTTTGGTGTGAGGGATTAGATAGTGGGTAACAGATTGGTGTCATAGTCATTCAGTTTGTAAACAGTTGGATTGTGGCAGACGGAATCCCAAAACTGCTATTAAAGTGCATGGCATAGGCTGTATGCAGTGCAGGAAACATTTAAATCTTGAGTATTTAATGAATAGAATTGTTGGCTGATACTAATTGCTATTTCTTATTACTGCACACTGTTTCACTGAGCATAGCTTATTCCCCTGATGACCGGGATAGCAACAATCTAAAATTTCATTTCTTCCTTAGGGAAGGGGAATTTTTAGATGGGGAATTTTATACTGAAGATATCAACTTCCAACGTCATGCTACACAAGCCTGTGTCATACAGTCATTGATCAGCAGTACATATATTAATAATAAGGGAGTAGGGATGGTTTCAGAAGTGGCCGAAAATTATTTTAAAGAGAAGTAGAGATATTAGATGGAGGATGTTCTTTGAACTGCAGGAAGGCAGCAGCTGGCATTTATCAGAAGGAATAGTTCTCTTCAGGTTGTGTTAAACTGCAGGCTCATTTTTTGTCTCTGTGAGCCGACAGACTTTGTGTTGATTGAAGAATTTCATTGTAGCCCCTGCTACAACAGATGCGAACATCCTGGGTCATTTAGCAGATGAAGCATTCTGTGCTCATGCTGGCTTAGCTCTGACTAAGGCTTTTTGTATTCCTGTGCTTGTCTGTCATAACACTGAAGCCCTCGTATATTTCTTCCCTGTCCCTTCTTGAGACTCTCAACTCTTCCCTTCAGTGTCTCCGAAGCTTTGCTTCCCTTCTGAAGTGAATCACTGCAGTGCACTTTGTTTCACACCCCCCGCCTGCGCAGGAATGGTGCTTTCTCCAGTTCTCTCTGCCCTTTCTCTGTAGACTCTGTATTACCATCTCCTTATAAGCCCTTGCTTGTTAGAGTTATTCTTGTTGGAATCTGGGCTACAAATAATCTTTCCATGCAGCAAGTTGCTGCCTCTGATAAATGTGGGCTGCAGCCAGTGGTTGGCAGGGAGATTCGTTTGCTGTCAGCCCCTGAATTGTGAATTAGGCTTTTCTGGTACTTCTCATTTGCACCAAAATCAATGACACTGTGCTTAATAATGCTGCCTGCAATTTTGAAATCGATCTGGTCCAATATTGTGTGAAGAAATGCATTCAGTTGAGTGCTGAGCTACAGATACTTCTGGAAGGCTACTTACATAAGCTTCATTTGATCAGAAGTAGCCCTCTGTCTGTGAGATTGGATTTTGAAATGTGTTTTAAAAATATACGGCAAGTGCTCATATTGACTATAATATATAAACTAAAAAGACTGTGTGGGTCTGATTTGTGTAAGCATTTTCCATGGGAATCCCAGTGCCTTATATGGTCAACTTGCTTTGTAGCGTTTCAGTGAAATGAAGGCAGCCATCCAACAGAAAAATAAACAGCCCAGCTGGCTTTAGCTGTGTCTATAATACCCTCTTTCTTGGCCTCTTTCAGTAGCACAGTAGCTAATTATTAAAACTAAAAATGTGGCAAGAGCCTATGTAGCTAGTGGAAGAAATTGCTTTTGTGGCAGTGACTGTATGCTGAGGATATAATGCTGTTTTAATAAAGAATAGTAGCACATGGGTAATACGGCTCTGTTGCTTTCTGAACTTTCACTATCAGATAAGTTGTGCCTTTCCCAGCGTTGTAAACTGGTGATAATTCCCATAGTTGCTGTAAACAGAATTAGTAGTAGACACAATCTGGCTTTTTTTTTTTTTTTTTTTTTTTTTTTTTTTTCCTTTTTTTTTTTCTGTGTGTTTGACCTGTTTGTTCACTGCTTGAAGAGATGCTAACGCTTCAAATAAATGTTTGGTGAGGCTTGCATATGCAGCTGTTGCTTCAGAGAAACCTGGTTCAGGTTCATCTGGAAAGAGTGGCACCACTCATTGAAAATGACTGTGTTTGCAGTGAGGTGCAAGCTACCCTGTATTTACTCTCAAGTATTAGGGTGCACATAGGCTTTACTGTCATTCTTCCGTGGTAACTTACATGCCTATACTTTAAAAAACCCTCCTGAATGAGAGGCTATGGCTAATCACATCTCTTTATCCAGATACACCAAATCCTGTTTTACTGGAAGTATGATTGAAACTGTGAGTGTTAGTACCTTTCTTTGGAGTATCAGTGAAAACCACAACATATTCTGTCTCAGAAAGAATAAACGGACGCTTCATTACCTCCTGTGAGGGTAGGTACAGTAAAAGTGCTATGGTATTCATGGGGTTTATACTAAAGAGGGTGGGGTTTTTTTCCCACTATCTAGGCTGCCTAAGGCTTTTAAGACTCTTTCAGTTAATCACATTGCTCCAGTGCCTGATTTATGTTAAAAGGAAAGGCCAATCTTCTGAGCTCAGTAATAAGTCATCTCTGCTTCTGCTGATACGAGGCATTCCAATCAGCTTTCAAAAAGCAGCTTTTGTTTTATGATGGCTCTTGGTCCCAGCTCTTGCAAGCTTCCTGAAATGACTTCTACTCATTGTCCTAGCAGAAGGGGTGAACAGCTGATTCCTACTTGCTTTCTCCTTATAATTTATGATTTATAATAGTTGTCTATTATATGGTCTTCAAGGTAATTCTTTTCTAGGCTGAAGAGTCCTGTAGTACTGTACAGTGTTATATTTAAGTTACCTTTGAACATGGCAATTCAGAATACAAGAGCAGTACAGATGCCAGGTTCCTGCAAACCTCTGAAATTCATTTAGAGATCTGCTAGTATTATCTGTACTGTGACCTCTTTGCCTCCACTAGTGCAGAGGAAGAAGCCACAAGATGCAAAAATAGAGTAGAGATGTGCAAGTGAGTCAGAGAGGGGGCAGAAGGGAGATGTCAGATGTGGGCTGGCTGTCAGAGTGAACTGAGTTAGGAAAATTAAATGGTGGTGTGGAAAAGGAAGTGGGATAGAAAGGGTGATACTGGGAACACTGAAATAATGGAACTTGACTGGTGGTGTATTGGATGCCAGGTAGTTGGTGGTGAAGTCTGTATCTGGACTTCGATGCATTAACCTTGTAATACTTATTTTATTATGTCATCATACCTGGCTTATAGGGCCTGGATAGAGGTTTTGCTCTTGGGATAATTCAGACCAACTAATTAAAGGTGCTGGTGTGTGGGAAACTTCTGCTGTGTCAGTGGGAGGAAAAGAAGAGAATGGTATATGGGGTAGGAGACTGCAAGGAGCTTTGTAGGAACAGAATATACGTACGGCTTCAAGAATAATGAAACATTCAAACGTATGAAATGGTGTCTATCCTAAAGTCTCAGTTCTGTGGTACTGTGTGGTAGAATCAGGAGATGCTGCTTATGATGATGCTGTTTATTTACCACCTGTAAAATGACAGCATTCTTTTGTGCCAGAGATTTTATGAAAATACTGCTTACTCAACACCTAAATGGTGATGAGCATTGATGTGTAGACAGGCCCGTGAGGAGATGAGATCTGTTTGGAGCAAAATTTGAGTATTGTGGGCCAAACTGTGAACAGTAAAGACAAATCCGAAGTTCTGCATAGCTACACACTGACCAACTCATAGACTGACTGAATTTGGCCATAGGGGAGTAGTGATCACGTAGGACTGCACACAGATTATGTGCTTGTGTGGCCAGTTGATTTGGCTTGGGCATCGTTAATTAAAGCATTTCCTAGTCCTGGGCTATTTGTCTGTTTGGCCTTATTATTGCTTATATATAGGTCTGGGCATAATGTTTAACGTAGAAGTAGAGTCCTTAGAGAAGCATAAAGCTTAAACACGCTTAATATTTAAATTAAGTGGCAGAACAGCTTTCCCCTGCAGGAATTCTTGTCAGGATGTGCACCATAGAGAAATAGCAAGCTCAAGGCAGTGGAGGTATTCTCCTGGCCCATGAGGGGGTGAGCTTCAGTTTTCTGTTTAATATGGAGGCAGTTTCTTAGCGTGCTGTCTTTCAGGTGTATGAGGCATAGCCCCTGGCGAGATGGCTGCACATTTCACGAGGCGGGATTGAGAACTTTTCCTCAGAGCAGTTTGCATAGTAGGAGCTTTCTGTTTGCAAGAGGAGCGGAGGGTGACTGAATGGCAGAGAAAGCTGGATGGGCCTCTGTTAGTTTGTCTGGAATGGGGAGAGCTGAGAGTCTTCCTGATGAACATTACTCTTGCCCTCACCACCACTGTTTCTCTGGCAAAGCCCCTGATCTGCCACCTGCCCCAGCGCAGCAACACATGGGCTTTCCCCACTTAAAGGCATTGTGCATGCTTTCTCTGTATAGTCAAATCTATTTCATTCTTTGCATTTTCTCCCCTTTGTACTTCAGCTTCTGTTTGTATTTGCAGGAGATGCAGTTAGTAAAGTCAGTCCCACTGCTTTGAATAAACCCAAAGCTTTTAAACCTGGCTTTCATTTCCACACTCTTTGATAATTATAATACTTAACAAGCAGTCTGATGTACAGGAAGCAGACTTCAAAGCATTTATAATCAGTTCCATGCTGACACGCATACTGCTAAGGTCAGGTAAACAACGGACTTCTGGGTTCTCACTTCTTTCACACTGACACAGTACTGCTGGTCAAGAGGAGGCCGGTGTGCTTTCTGCCCTGCTTCAATTCAGAGACGTCAAAATTCAGTGCATAGGACACACTACACAATTAGAAATGTGGACTTTTACTCTTTTCTCCAGAATTGGTCCTGAGAATGAGCAATCAGAAGTGGCTGCAGCTCCAGGTACAGCTGAAGTAATAATGCTTCACTGCCCTGAAAGGGTGTGCTCTTGCTTCTTCCTCCCAGCACATTGAGAGTCAGACAATGCTTCTGGGAGTGTGCAGTTGAGAATTACGAGGGAGGCTGGGACCTCCCTGTTTGTCAACAGTGAGCTCTTGCAGGATCATGCCCTGGGTGGTTAGTATACATTGGCTCGAAGGAGCAATGCTTTGCTCCTTTTATAACTCTTGCCTTTTGCAGAACAGAATATTGCTTAAAACTCAACTTGAAACGCAGAGCATTATTCAATAGGAAAGATATTTTACAAGTACTTTGAAACACTGTCATCTTCTGAAGGTCAGAGATTCTAATGAATTTTCGTCGTTGTTGTCCTAGTTGTTATCAACTGGGAGAGTGTTTTTGTGCAACTACCTAGCAGGGAAAGAGGCTCAATTAGGATACTTTTGTGTTTCTATCAACAGTTGACTGTGATAACTGACACTGAATTTTTCAGAGTGGCATTCTGTACTGTTAAAGACGCTTGAAGAAATCGTGTCATATTTTGACTGAAGTGCAGCTTTCCTGCAAAGAAACACTGTTGTTGGAGTGAATATAAATACTCAACCCATTTAAACACATAGTTTGATTTCCCAGCAAGTTTTTTCAGGACCTTTTCTTCTCAAAATGGATGTTTACACTTTGCTCATCTGTCACATGGCACTGCGATGATAGAGACAAACAGCACTGTGTGTGAGAATGTGGTACTATGGAGAAAGAGCAGGTGACATGAGTGTCTTGCTGATTTTGGCGTGTGCTCTCAGTTCATGTAGGTATGATTCCTGTTGCCTGCTTGCGTGGATTAATTTACTCTTCAAAAGGTTAGTGTGAAGTGTAAAACTTACAGGTAACTACAGGTTTGACTTCATGCTTGGTTTGTGAGGACCTAGGGCTCTGTAGAAGATGAGGAAGATACAGCTCTGTCCTCTTGTACAAATTCTTTCCTAGACATTTTCTACTGCGTAAGTAGAACGTGTCAGTGGAGGGATAAAAAAGAATGTCAGGAAGCTGTAGTTGCTTGCTACTCCTCTCTGCATTTCTGTCTCCTTAAATAGGAAGATCTCTGGAGGAAGTGTGGTGGAGTCAGCAGAGAATTCGGGGATGGCAGGCAGTACTTATCACACAAAATAGGCAGTGACAACAGCTGTGACCTGGAGAGTCCTTAAGTCCTGCCACGTGAGATCCTGTAAGTGTACAGTACTGGTGTTTGGTGGCAGTGGGGAAGGTGGCACGGTGTGAGCTGGAGTGTTCACACAGCTCGGCCAGAATGAGGCTCAAGATGTTGGCAGTGGAGCACACAACAGTCTGAGGAAAAATAAGCTGCTTTTTTGAAAATCCTGATCACAGGTGTAATGTTCCTGGTATACCGCCTTTCTTAATATAGTTACAGTCAGTCCATACATGGTGTTGTTTTTTTTCTTCCTGTATCAGAATATATATGGAGCTGAGGACTCTGGTTTGCTTTTCCCTTTCATACTGTGAGGAGAAGAATAATAACGGTTTCGGATGCTGTCTAGAGAGCAGTTTCTCTAAAATGTTCCCTTTCTGCTGGCTTTTCACACGCTGTGTGCCAAAACAACGGAGAGGTATGTTGAGGGCCTATTATGGCCAAAAAAATGAGGCATCTGTTCAATTCAAGTCTGGGGGGACATTTATGAAGATGTCCTGTGAGAAGGAAGCCTGCTGAGGCTCAGCACCTACCATGTGTTTGCTGCATGAATGCTAATGAGCTTTCTTAAGCATTTATGAAAGACAGTTGCCTCTGTTGAGTCAGCTTTCATATGACAAGGCTACAGGTGTAAAAAACCTCAGTGGGCCCACGGTTTTTCAGAACTGTGGTTGCTGATGCCCTAGATTTTAGGAGTGAGAGTCAGTCTGGGTCTCTCAGTGTTCATCATTGGATCTGTCTCGGTGGTGCTGAAGCGCAGTGAAACTAAGTCAGCCATTGAAGCCGTGTAGCACTGGCATGGCATTGCCTTCCTGCTAAGGAGCCCATTGAATAGCAGTTATTTTGATATGTCACAGATTTTTTTGGTTGTTTTTAATTCTTTCAACCAGCACGGCTGCTAGTGCAGCATGAACTGTCCTCTGCTGTTTCTCAGCCATTACAAGATCTGTTCAGAATATAAATGTCAGCAGGCTTGTAGCTGCCTTGAGTTCTTGAGTAGTGGCTAGAGAGCTGCCTCGGCATACTTGTGGGGCCTGTTGAGTTACATAGTTTTTTGTGGGGCTTTAGCGTTTATTTTATTACTAGTAGAGTGATGGGTGTATAATCCTTATTATGTAATACAAATTAAACCTTGTGCTTCTTTCAAAACAGCAAGTAGAGATATTTGTTGACCAATTCACTCCCTCCTGTGTTATTCTTATGTATCCCTGTATCACTGGCAGCATTTTCCCAATCCTTAATTTACTTAAGAAGTGCCTTAGCATTTGTGCCCCCACCAGCTGTGCTTCTTATTGATGTTTATAGCTATCCTTTACAAATTCCTGCAACTAATACTGGTGTATACCCTTTAAAATTTTAATAGTGTAAATGTTGTATTTTTAATTACCGCTATTGTTCAGCTTTATCTGTACTATTATACTGTCCTGATCAGATTGCTCTCTCATGTAGAATAATTGCTTCTAATCCATGTGATTCACATTGAAAAAATTAAGAAGGAAGCTCTTTTGCTGCTTTTGAAACATCGTGTATGTAGATGTGATAGGTGGATATGTATAAACTTAATTTCACTTGTTGACTGTTGTCTTCCTGTCCATTTTTTAATGTAATGGGGGAGATAGGCAGTATCCTTGTGATTACCTGCAGTTTGTTTATTAATGTCATAATGAGTTTATAATAGGACATGTGTACCACGGTGTGTTCTGCATAGGTATACCTGAAAGAGTCCGATGTCAAAGTTGTTGCTTTTGCCATGGCCTTTTTGGGAGGGAGAAGGCCCACAAAGTGGGTGTTGTCTTATGTCTGTAGCAGGACATTGGGTGTTGCATGTGCCTGTTAAGAATTACTGTGTTTTTCTGTGCTGGTCAGGAATTTGGAGAGAAAGATTTGAAAGTGCTTTTTGGAGGTATGAGTGGGAATTCTGCCGGGAAGTGAATGTGGAGCTTTGTCCTTATGACCAGGGAGGATCTGCGTAGCAGGTTGCGTAAGGTGCCTGGCCTATTGGAAATAGGGTATTAGGTTACACTGTGGCAAAAATGCCTTTTTTAGAAGTTACAAACCATATCTGTGTAGATGAACAGCTGTATAGCTAGCCTATGAGAGAAAGGGAGTTTGGTGTGGGGTATGCTTACTTTGTCTTTATTCTTATACCTAACAGGATTATAGTACATTTGATAATCATCCTTGTTTGCTTATACAAACATTTTTTCCGGCTATATTAAAACACTGCAGTGCATTTCATGTAAGCTATTTTAGAATATGGTTTAGCAAACTTAAGTAAGTCACAGCGTGAGTACACACTGATTTAGCTTTGAAGAGGTTCCTGATGTGCCAAGTCTGGTTCACTTTTGGCTTCAGGTGCAGTTTGAGTCAGCCTTAACCATGCAGAGGACTTTGTGTCTTGCTGATGTTTGTCTGTTGGAAGTACCTTACCTTTTGGGGATCACAGTGACATTTTTTTCAGCATATCAAATTAGATAAAAGGCTTTGGTCAGGGTGTTCAAAGTGATGCCAAGTATGCCTACAGTGCAAAATTAAAACACATGGAGATTATGTGACATGGAATTTGTCAGTTTATTGGTTAATGTTGTCTGTTCCTTTGGTAGTCCCAAATAATGCCTTCAATATTCAGTGGATCAGGAAAGGAAACCACTTCCAAGTTTCCTTAGATATTTTGAAATCAGAAATGCACTGAGCTGTTTTAAGATTTGCTTAGGTACATATGTGTGCGTACAGCAGCCAGTATTTTCTATACAGCAATATTGTAGAGCTGCTTCTTGTTTTTATCTTAGTGAAATTAAAATGGGTATGTATTAATGATCAATGTAAAACATAGTCTGCTTAAGGTATTCAGGTACTGAAAATGCTGGCAGACTTCTGGAGATTTATCAGTGTGCCATATTGGTGTGCATTGGAGCTAAGGCTGCTGTGGTGAGCACTGAGCTTTTGGCTCTTGGTGTACCTGACAGAGGCCCTTAAGAACCTCCTGCTGCTGAGGGTGCTTGATGTGGAAGGCTGTCAGCTTGTTGTTGTCTGAATAGACAAATTCTGTGTTAAAAGACACAGTTTTCAGTAAGATAACTTCTAACTATAACAGGTTTGGTTACTTTGCTTGTGGAGACTTTGTTTATTTAGACAGTCCTTTACTGCAAAAATTTCAGTAAAACTCATAATGCTTTGCTTCCATTTGGGGCCTGTTGGCTTGCAGTCTGAGTTATATTTGATACTGTAGCATTTCTGAAGAACAGAAAATGCTTTCCAAGGTTTTCAGACAATTCAGAAGTTTGGTCATAAATTGGAAAACTTAATCAGTATTGCAGAAAGCCAGTCTAGGAGTAGAAAATAGGTATAGTAATATATTCTTTGCATAAAAATGGAAAATGGGGAGAAACAATTCGTTATGTTAGTAGTGCTAGCTTTGTTTGATTGGTTTTACATGCAAAAAGTGGTTTTGATGAACTTCTTTGTGTTTACCCACATGTAAGATAATTCACAATGCCACTTTTACTCGCTTCTCATTTAATTTTTGTTTCCATGCGGGTGCAACATGTTTATGTTACTTCTTTATATGCCTATTTTATATAGTTCATTCAGTGTTTATTTACATAAGATTTCCCTACTTAGGGGTTAAAAGCCTTGAGTGATACCATCTGAGCCTGTGTATTAAAACTATTTATTTGCTTCTAGTATTTCATATAAAGATGAGGATTAAACCACACATAACAAGTGCTAATTGGAGGAAGCATGCCTAGATGCAAATTGTATTGGCAACTTGAGTGTCTTAATGCTTTTTTGTTCCTGTACTCATGGTTTCTTCTGTTAAACACACTTTTTCCTGAAAATGGTAAACTGTAATAGAAAAAGCGAGCTCACAAAAAGTCTGTCTCAGGTAGATCAGTATTCCCAATCCACATCTGAGCACATATGTTTTTGCCTAATGGAATGGAGACTTATCAGTGCTTTTATTCTACTCAGCTTTGCCACTTCATGTGGCTAAAATAAGGAAGCACTGCAGGCCTCCCTAGGTCTCTCTCAAGCAGAGGGTGAAGAGGCCTGGTGACTTGAAGGTTTCTGCTGTAGTCCCCAAGAGTTCACAGCCCATTCTGTTTTCTCCCTGTCTTTTCACACCAAGAAAGCAGAGTTTTCCCCACTGAAGAACTTTAAGTTGAATAACTTTATGGAGGTAATAGTTAGACACAGAGGTAAAAAGGGGAGCTTAGTGCATGTGTTTTAAATTAAATCCAAGAAACATTAAAGGTAACAAACCTATAAACAAATTCTATAATAAATTTTCTTGATGCCCTTTTGTGTTGCTAGATGTTTAATTTGGTTAAGAGGCTGTATTAGAGGGTATCAGAATGTTAGGTATTTTAAACTGGAAAGCTGCTTTGGCACATGAGCTTGTTTAGTTACCAGTATGCTATAAAAGCAGATTATGTTTACTGGTGAAAAAAATGTAAGAATTTGAAATACAATTGGCATATTCTTCAATTTGTCTGGGGCATAAATACATACACTATATGACTCAGCCTTCTTCTCAAATTTAATATTGTCAGATTTTGTTTCCAGATTTCTGTCATGAGAACTAACACTATCTGCCAAAACAGTAACAATAAAACATCACTGCATATTGGCACTTTATTTTTACAGTATGAAATTTCGGTTTACCTCTGGTCTAAGAAGCATTTTTTTAAACCAGTGAGAACTGCTTCTGTTCATACCAGGAGGTATTGTGGACTGTTGTATATTTGTGTCATAGGGAGCACAGTGCATCAGTCAAGACTGTCTCAAAAAGTAAACTACAAAGACTCAGGTCAGGAGAGTGAGAACGCCCCATCTGTGAAGTGCTTTTCTGTTCAGACAGCAGTTTCTGAGGTCTGAAAGTCAGTGCTGGATTTAAGTCCCATATTCCAGCACTCACAGATTTGGTGCCGCTGTACAAATGACAGAAGTTTCAACGATGTGTGTGTAAAATGTGAATCCTTCATATGTAACTTGTACATATATACATGCCCAGGCCTTTAGGGTTCAGGAAATCTTGGGAATTTGTACATCATATTAGCTGTAATAATGTACTGTCAGTCAGATCTTCATTTCTCCGTGTCTGTCGGTGAACTTGTGCTCTTTCACCTGTGGTGCTATTATAAAGCTGATAAGAAATCTGAATCTACATCTAAAAGCAAGATTTGGTGTTCTGTAGAATGCAGTGGGACAGCAGAATTTCGGGTGTTCTTGAAAGCATATTTCCATGCAACTAAACAAGAAAGTGAACTAATACATGAGATTAGATTTGCACGTAGTATTAAGTAACCAGGTTTTGGGTTTTGTTGGTTTGTTTTGAATGAAAATACTAAAGCAGACCTTGGCCTGTGTTGATTTGTCCATAAAATGTCTGCTAGAGTGAGTCTTGATCCATTACTGGGATTCCTGGCAGGAATGGTAATATCTCTGGTTGTATCACATTATGACCAACTCTCTCGTTGCCCTTGTTTATCTCAAAGGGAGGTTAAAGGACAAGAGTAATTGCATCTCTACTTGAAATACATGAATAATACCTGAATGTATGTATTCTATTACTGTCCCGGATAAGAACCATGATTAAGCATTCTTTAGTGGGGAATCCCTGTGAAATCAGATTTCTAGCCTGCAGATTATATCAATCTCAGTGGCCATTGATTTTAGTGTTTCTGTTAACTTTACTGTAGATTAAGGTATATGTTAACTGTAAATTGCAAACCAGCAAACCTTCTTTAGTAGTTCAGTGTAACAGAGAAGACAGGGCAAAACTATAGTCAGTATAGAAATGGCGTTGTGTTCTTACTGAGTATTTGAGCTCAACAGTGATAATTTTTATGTAGCTTCTGGTTTGTGCACATATTTGAATGTAAATATCTTCTGAGCCGAACTATTGAGATACACTCTTTCTTGCATGTGACAAGGTGTTTACATGAAGTGGAAATAATAGCTAGAGAAGTTTGAGTTCAGGAATGATTTGTCTGTTTTTGTCACGGTTGACAGTTATACAGCACTTGATTTAAGTAATGATGCTTAATGGGTGCTTTATTTCAATAGTCTCTGCATGCCTTCCCCATAAGACTTGAACGGACATGAAAGATTGCATCAGCCTCAAGTACTGCTTTCTCCTTAGGAGCTCCACCTGCTTCTGCAAGCATCTAAGGAGGACCCCCATTTTCTATGCTTAGAAGTGTAAGGTTTCCAAGAAATGTATTTTGAGAAGTGAGGTAGCAGAGTTTGAAACTGGTATTTATGCACAGATTGGCTCTTGTTCTGCGATGAGAAAAGTCGAAACAATGCATTTCAAACTGCCAAAACTTCAGATGGTTATGAAATGATTTCTTCATTTCAGTTATTTAATTTGGCAACTATCAGTTTAACAAGTTTGTGTGGGTCAACCGCGCAGGACTTAAAGTAGTAGGCCATTATTAACTGAAAATAACAGATGCATCATGCACGCAGTATTTACCAACAATTAAACTAAGTTAGGCTAGTGTTGCAAAAATCTTAACATTACTAGTTTTATCAAGAGTACTTGTAAGCTGTTCCATTTTTACTAGTAAATGTACTTTAAAAAATAAAATACTTAATGATTAAAATTATATTTTATCGATATGCAGAGATACCCATATAATCCCAGCTTACTGAAAAAATATAAGCTATAACTTGTGGGTTGGCTAAATGAATGCTGGAAGGATTATACTTAATTTTGTAATTGAGCAACACCTGTCATCCTTAATACTAGAGTAGTGCCTCAAGTTCTGTTACAACACCAGGCCTGTCCTGTTCCTTACCATCCCTGTGAACATTAACAGCAGCCTTTCTATCTGGTATGTATTGTCTTGAAAGTAATAGTCATCAATATAACATGCATGCTTCTATACTGATTCCTTCAATCACAGATCGGTGTAAGAATCAGAAGTATTCTATGACCAATTGCTGGTGATTTTTAGTACCCTCTGTCATGGAAGTGTTCCCAAATACTCTTGGGTCATTGTCATTACTAATATTAGGCTTTTCAGATGTTATGGTTTCTATGAAAATGTTGAATTCATGTCCCACAAACAAGTTACAAGTGCAAAAAAAGAGTATTCTGCCTTTGTTTCAGAGCCTATAACTGCCAGGTTACCTTGAATCAGTAGCTTGGAAGTTAGTTACATCTTACGATTTAATTTCATACACCTTAATGCCACTTCACTTGTTTATGCTACATTCTTAGTTAATGCAAAAATTAAACATGTGACCTACAGTAGTGGAAAGTGTTACTCAAACTTGCTTTGGGTCTTGTCACCAAATTTCTGCTTACATCTTCACAGTTACTGACTTATTGAAATTTAAAAAAAAGTTAGTTTCTTCTTTATTTTTTTTCCAAAGAGTGATGAATAAATATTTATGATAAACAGTGTGACTAGTGTACCTTAATTTCTTCTGTCCAAGCAAAAATTTCTGTCCTCACTGCAGACTGAGGCTGTGGTATTACTGCTCGTTAAACCACTGTTTAGTGCATACTGAAGTTTCAGTGTGACATCATTAATTCAGAAGACTCATTCTTCAACCATCTTGTTTGTCAAAAGGAGGGATTTCTTTTCTCTGCAACCTCTAGCCCTATTTCAGTTGACATTGCTGAGGCATGGAGGACAGAGGTAGACAGCGAATATTGTCATTTTCATGCAGATCCATGTGGACAAGAGAGCAGGCTAAAATGTCTTGTAAAGTATATCGGTGAGAGTGGTAGGAATTCGGGTTGCAAATTTAGAAAAGAGTCAGTTTGAAATAAGAAACTTTAGCAAATGGCTTCTAATGGGCGAAATTTCACAGTAAAACAAAATTTGATTATCCTGGTAGTTGAATTAGGACGTGAAGATGAATTTCAATACAAGCCATATTTTGAGTACAAAAAGCATTTTAATGTAATCAGAAGCGAATCATTCAGTTTTAATTCAATAAAGATGACAGCTTACTACTGTCAGTTTCTTATTTTATATAATTTTAATTTGTAATTGGTTCTCTGATCTTGTTTAGATCGTGTTCACTGAAGTTTGTCAGCCTAGCTATATGTAATGGAATCAGGAACGAGCAACTGGGGATGAAGAGAACAGGAAACTCCTTTTAACCTGCTGCGCTGGTGGATGTGGATGCTTTTCCTTAATTTAGTTCTCAGGCACATTAACAAAGATGTTAACAACCTACCTAGATCCAGTGGACTTACTGGACTTGGTTTACTAGATGAATCAAAGATAGGCTGTTCTACAGGCCACTGTGTGAGGGGTTTCTCCCTTCTCCTGTGTTTTCTGTGCTTCCACAGGAATTCAAAATGGTTGGCTTGTTTTATACCTCGATATCTTGTACCTCGATATTACCCTGTTTTCCTGAGTAGCCTGATTAGTGGCTGGCAACCCTGCCCATGGCAGAGAGGGGATTGGAAATAGGTTATCTTCTCAGGTCCCCTCCAACCTAAGCCATTCTATGATTCTGTGATTCCTAATTTTTGAACGCTTTCTGTATTAAGGGTAAATAAGGAAGAATGAAATGTGGTGACAGAGATTAAACACACAATGTTTCTTTTATTTTACTAGAGGCAAAATATCTGTTTGTGGAATGTAACAGCTAAAAGCAAGTTCTAGCCTCTTTCAAGACAGTGTTGGTAAAAGATGGAACTTCTGAACTTTATTACCTCATTAGATCTCATCATTGAGTAAAGGCTGTAAAATGGCAGTTTGGTGTAAGACACTTGATAGCTTTACTTCTTGTACGTGAGATAGTACTCTGTGTAACTGATTGTTTTTCTTTCTCTACAAGATTTGTGTCAATTCTTAAAGATAACTGACTTGTTTTTCTTGGTTGTTTTTTTTTTTTTTTTGAGAGGAAGGAGCGCTGTTTATGGGATTCCTAAGATGGATATTCACTGCGGGACACACCAGAGATCTCTTTTAAAACCATCTATTTTTAAGGTTACCTACTCGCTTAAGTCTATTGCCTTCGCCTCTGAACACCTGATTGTAAAGAGAGCCAGCTTGATCATATGCAGCTGACCCTGGGATATGAAGTCCTTTTGAAACTGTTAAAATCTAGCGTGTTCAGCAGGGCTCTGTTTACCCCTTACTGAGTGATCAGAAAGCGTTTCTGGGAAAAGTTTATAAAGTGTAATTTTGTTTCTTGTAGGCATCTTGTTCCCAGGACAGGTTGAACCTGCCTGGGTTTGTTTGCTCTTCGCTGCTCTGTGCAGTCCAGGCTGCAGGGTGTTGTGGAAAGTAGCTTTATTTTCTGGGCCTTAATAGATTTCCTTTGGAATTTCGTCTCTTCTAATCAGAAGAGGTAGGCAGGCTTTGTATCATTAACTTTGCTTTGTTTTGCTTCCTTTATGACTAATAAGCCTAGTTTCTGAATCAGTCACTAAAGGAAGTGAGATTTGTTTGTTTGTACTGTCCAGCTGTTGATGAGTTTGGGGCCTGCAAGCTGACTGCCATCAGATCTGACAGGACAGCAAATGCAGAATTGCTGCCTTTCTGCCACATCAGAGGAGAGTGGGAGCTGAGCTGAGGGGCAGCATAGAGTGGATGTGGTGGAGAGGAAATCCCCACTCCACTCTGTTGGGTCCAGAGACCTGGTGTGTGTGCTCTGAAGGTCTGGTGCTGGGCTGGCACTGGGAAATGGCTTTAGTCGTAACTGAACCTGTGGGCTGGAACTGAGAGCCAGGAAGGGTAATGGATCCTGGAAGGGCTGTGGCAGTCATAGAAGAAGAGGGCCTGTGCCTATACTCTTATGAGAAGACTGCCAGATGTACTTGTGAGAATTTATCTTTTTAATTCACTGCAGTATCAGTGGAAGTCCTATTATTTGCATGTTGCATGTACGTTGCTTTCTCCTTTTTAATGATTTCCATATTAAGGCCTACTGAGGTGTAGAAGGGCAGACTTTTCTGAGCCTGTTGCTTTAAGTTTATCATGCAATTCTGAAACGCTTTCCTTTTGGGGCTGGGATGTCATTCTCTAACAATAGAGGCACTTCTGGCACTTGATAATTACTGCTCTTAGAAGTGACCAGGGAGATAATACAATGACAATCGGAGTTAAAATGGAAGAACAAGGAGATAAAATTTCTTTAATAGCATTATTTCTTGAAATTCTGACTTAAGGTACTTGTTGATAGTCAAAATTGTCTTTCGTTTGACGAGTGATGAGGGTGAGAGGGGGTTCATCAAACATCTCAGGGGACAAAGGTAAATAGGACATACTAGACACATGTTCTCCAGCAGTAAGATCAATTACATTTGCTTTTCTTCACTTTAAATTAGGTAATAACCTTCTTGGAGGTCAGAGTGGGTTTCCTATACAAATTTCCAGGTACAAGGTTTAGTTTTAAGTAATCTTTATTTAAAGAAACTCAAAAGTGATATATTTTTAAATTAGACAGCTGTCTTCCACTCGTCAGCTTCTGTGGCTCCTGTTGTCCCGTGCTAACACTGTTACAACAGTTGCTCAGATTGGATAATAAGTTATGGGAAACATTATTTAAACATCGTAAATGTGATCACCAGCAATGCTAGTGCTTTGCCATTTGCATATACAAGTAAATTCCTTTATTATCTTAATAGTTGTTCTTCTCTCGTCCCAATATATATAGTCTTGAAGTTTGTTTATCTTTGCCTGTCATGAATGTGCAATCTGCGGTAATACGTTTGAAGTCCATTTGAGCTCCCCTGATTCTTGCCATATATGGCACAATAAACTGCCCAAATTTGGTCAAATATTTTTAGCCACTTAGTCATATGTCTTTTAATGTGCTGCATATGTAAGCTTTTGATTCACTTAGCAACAGTATTTTTATGAGTAGGTCTTGCCAGTTTTTCTTACGTATAATTGAAAAAGGGGCAAAGTTTGTTCTTTGATAGGTTGTGACACTAACAGATGGTCTGGCTTTTTTTAATGGTGCCAATCAAGTTTAATATCCTTTTTTCACGTTATGCATTTTGGAGGATTACAGTACACATGAGTATTTAGCATACTGAAATGTAATATTGAAAGATCTGAATTTAAAAGCGCTCTAGAAGTTGTGAGTTCTTCTGATATGACTTTATTTTGAGTATGATAAATTGGTGAATAATATGATATACATAGGATATCTGTGGTCAGGCTAATTGCATTTTTGCTAGGAAAACTGGATGTAATGCATGTGTGAAGCACAGCTTGGGTAATGTTTCTGTGAAGTGTAAACAGGTGTGTTTCCTGCACTGCTTTTCTTCCTGAGCTGTTGTGATGTATTATGTTTAGTTCCTTTCCTTCCAAGTAACAAAATGACTTGCAAAGAAAGGTAATTATTTAATTGAAAAGCTTGTTAATACCATACGAGCATTGTATATTGATGGTAACTAGAAGAAACTGAAGGCAGCATCAGTGAGGAATTGGTAGTCTTTATTGTTGAAGTATGCTGATAAGTCAGTTATTAAAAGAATTCCTGATTATAGGGATGGAAATTATTAAAAAGGTAATTTAAAAAATCCTTTAAGAAGGCACATTTCAAGAACACCTGAAAAGGCAGGGAGGAACTTAGGTTTTTGAAAGTTATTATTTTAAGAGCGTATGTTTGTTTTCCATTGAGGAGCAAATAATGCAGTCTGTTGCTGTCTAGTTGCAGTCCAGATGAAAGATTATGGATGAAGAAGCCCAGGTGACTTGTTGTTAAAGTGGTTCTTCGTTGCATTCTCAGTGAAGCTTAAAGTTCATACCTTACTGAAGCAAATGGGCTCAAAGGGGGATCATTTCTTGCTGTTTTTGTTTGTCTGGTTAAACAGGACAGCAGCGTGTCACCCGTATATTGTAACTGCTGCCTCAGCACTACAGCATGAGGGAATTCTGCGTTCATCTTGGAAAGCACAGTTGCTTAAATAAGGAAATCTGTGGCTTATACAGTAGTAAAGGAAAGTATAATTTTCAGTGTTGATTGTTGTAGATGTATGCTAAAATGTAAAAATCATACCTTAATTGCATTTTTATTAGACAAATAATTCTCTAGAGGGATTTGGGAGCGTGGCAACAGCAGTTCTCATTTCAGCCTTTTGGTTTTGTAGTACTGTTGATTTATTAAGCTAAAAAAATTAATACCAGTCTTGTGGAGTCTGTTTTGAGTCCTTGCTGTCCTGAAGTGCAGAGGGACTTTTGTCTGTTACTCTGCCCTTTTAAGGGCAGCAGTATGGAAGTTGGCAAGAAAACGCACTGAGCACCCTGTGAGAAAAATACTCAAACACAGAGAAGAAAGGCAAAATAGGAGCCAGTGAAGATGGGGATCTGGAGAGTGCCAGTAGTTCTGCGTCTGCAGCACTGTTTGTTTGGTAATGAAAATACGTGGTTCGAAAGTATAGCATGTGCACAAAAGGTAGTATCTTTGCATGAACTGATACCCAAGTAAGTTTATGAAGGAAAGTGATTAAAAGACTGTCAAAAGACGTATGGTGGTGTAGAACATGATGTGGTAGAAAACAGCAGGGTACTACTGGAAGTGCAACCTAGCATCCCCCTCCACACTCCTTAGTCTGAACTACCTTACAGTTAAAACCACGTCACAGCATTGTTTTTGAAACTGCTCCCCCTCTCTTGTTTACAACAGTTCTACTTCGTGGTACAGTGAGACTATTGGCAATTATAATATAATTCTCTTGACTAAGCTGGACCTGGGATGGAGCTGGAGCCCAGCAGCTTTGCTAAGGGAACCACTTTCTACAGGACAAGCAATCTGTACTGGTGGCTCTAAATGGCTTTTCAGAAAAATAGAACCAATTTACCTGAGAAAATCGTTGTTTATTGGCTTTGTTAAACTCTGTTGAATTGTTGTCATACTGACAAATTTCTAACTAGTGCTTTTGTCTCCAGTTCTTCCAGTCTTGCAGTCAAATCCTAACTGATAAACCTTGCTTCACGCAGTGCCTGAAGACAATTATTTTTTTTCAGAAGTTGTTTCTTAAAGACGCACAGTATTGTAGAACAACTCTAATGTGAACTTATTTCTTACGTCTTTCTTTCTTTATAGGCTTGTATAGATGATAACGTAGATATGGTGAAATTTCTGGTGGAAAATGGAGCAAATATTAATCAACCAGATAATGAAGGCTGGATACCTCTACATGCAGCTGCTTCCTGTGGATATCTTGATATAGCAGAGTAAGGTTTTTTCCTCTGTATTTCAAATACATGCATTTTGCTAATATATTGTTGGAGGGGTACCAGAAGTAGATGACATTCACAAACAGTCTTTTCAGTTGCCTCTGGAACACGCAGAGAGAATGCTTTTTATTGCATTTTAGTTATGAGGTGTACTGTGCATATAGCTCATTGTGCATTGTATTTTCTCTTCAAAGTTTTCTTAAATTGTGTTCTTCTGTAGCAATAAGATGTACACATTTAAGACTGTTTGTGACTGTCGGGTGATTTTGAAAAATTTTTTTCCACTGTTGCTATGGGGGGAGATGTGGGGAGAATGTTCTAATTTATGTTCAGTTTGTAGTTTGAAACATCACCCCAGGATCAGTCTGTGTGTAGGAGATTGATTTTGCAATTGCGTTTCCAGTCTTGAAGCTTTTGTTTTTCAGGTGTGGTATGCGCTGATGACTTCTGCTAAGTATTTTGACTGTAGAACAAAATCTTACCATTGACATTAGATGCCTGTTGCAGCATTAGTTAAAGCTTGCTTGGCAGTGAAGTCCAGGAGAGGTTTTGATGTTATTTTCTAAGCCTGTAGAGGGCCATTGAAGATGCGTTAAAATCAATTGTTTCTGGAGGTTGTATTTCTTTACCTGAAGCAATGACTGAGCTGAGAAAATGTGGGGCGTATATTGTTCAGAATGCTGTTCTTGCAATGAAGTGAGTAGTAGCGTTTTTCAAATACCCTTCGGGCATACACAGCCTTCACTAATTTGGCTAAACTCTGTGTGATGTTTGATTCAGCGTAAGACTCGGGTAAAATGTAAGGTAGTAATTTATCATGCAGTTATGCTGATGCACTGATTACAATTGAAAAAGATGAATATTGTAAGTTTAGGAGATGGTTTATTTGTTTTCTGTCCGTTGAGTGTGAGAGATTTGGTCATTTGAATTTTAAGGGAAAAGAAGAATTCTGGAGATTGTTTTGTTTGTCATTTTCCCTGGGAAATATTTCTTTCTTTTTTTGGTTTTTAGAGATTGAAGTGCTTTGTGTGTACTTCATGTAACTGGGACACTCTGCTGACTTCTGTAATCTGCCTTTGTACGCTAAGCTGATGTTTGATGCTGTAATCTCTCTTGCATGCATGTTGGAAGTGTTGACTTGTTGGCCATACTATGACAAGAATTTCCCTACAAACTAAGATAGTAGATGCCATTCTTCAGTACAGTAGAGGTAAACCACCTGCCTTTCTCCATAATAGGAAAGAACTGAGTAAATGTTTCTTGATTTGGCACTGCAACCTAGGTTGGACACAGCTGTCACCCTTTAAAGAAGTGAGATTATTGGAGTACTATCCTGCAGGATGTGGACATCTAAGCTCCTGGAAGACCAGTGTTTTTAAGGTGCAAGGAGTGTTAAAGATAAGCTCTCGAAACTGTTTCCCACATACATCAGAGAGAGGGAGGTAACCTGACCTAAATGGAGCAGAGTTTAGATCTGGTAAGGCCCAGAGAGTTTAGATTTCCTTCTGAATGCCTCTGCAGGAGTGAGCTCAGCTTCAAATAATTTACAAAATTGACAACAGAATTTGCAGCTCAGGCAAAATGTGGGGAAGGAGGAAAAATTATATAAGACATTACCAGCCATTTTAGTTGGCCTTTGGTACACCATAGATTCAGCATATGCTTGAGTAAGAATGTATCTTTCTTGGAAAGCACAAAATTGTGTATGTCTGTGGTTGACCCCAATATATATCATTTTTAGTGGTGTATTTTCCTGTCCAAGAAAAGGAGCTCTTTGTATAGATTGGATCTTTGGAGAAAGTATGTTGATTATATTTAAAATTCTGAAGAAAAAAATGCAGCTTGACATCTTTCTGTCCCTTATGATGTGGACTGACAACAATTTCTGCTCATTTCCTATGTTTTTGGAAGGTAATAAAGATCAGGGAGTGTGTTCTGGTGTTTCCAGCTTTATCAGTAAAGAACCAAGGAGACTCTGAGTTGTACTTTCCTTTCTTTTCCTTCTGTAGAACTTAAATCATGCACAGTTTTGTATACCCTGTCAAACTGGGGACTTGGCAGTCTGCTTTAGCTTTCTCTGCTGCCTCCTCAGGTGCTCTCAGGTCTTCCTTCAAATGTGAATAGCTGGAACCTTTTCTCTTAGAACAGCATAATTTGTAAAACCCTCTAAATACTGGTTTAGTTAATGTATTGATCTTGTTTACAATGCTTACATTTTTAGAGCTCGTAAGAAAAATTTAGCACTATATAGCATACTTTATTTTTTCAAGATTTCATTTCTCAGAGTCAAAAATCATATGTAAGACGTGGAGTTAGAAAATTGGCATCTTTTCTGCTACCAAGGGCATTTATGTGTTTACAGTGTGATATTGGGACCTTCTCAGTATGTTGTCTGTACGCTGAATATGTACATGCTTGCAACCTTAATATTCCTTGTGCATTTGTGTACATCTCTTTTTAGGTTTAAAAGAGCAGGAGGAAAAGTGGAGGAAAGGAAGCAGTAGTTCTGTTGATGATGCATGATACTTCTGCATGTTCACTAACCTGGGCTTTTCTATGAAATCTAACCATGACATGTTGTGCTGGAGTTGGCAGACCTGTTAATAGGATGTGAAACCTTCATTCTGCTTTCAGAAAGAAAAAAAAGTCAATCATTAAATGTTAATCATAAACTGTTTCTGATGCTTGCTTGACCTCCGTAGAATTATACTGGGATGTATAGCGTACGGTCGTACTGAGTGATAAAGATTTCTGTTCATAATGCTTTATAATTGAATCAGCACACTGTCGTCTTACAGTTCAGATGTTATTTCTAAATATTCCATCCATTTCCAACTAGCAACCATTTCCTATTCCGTACCATAAATGGAAATGACAGAGACTTATTCCCTGGGTAATAGGGAATTGTGTGCCTGTTTGATCAGTGTAGGAACATTCCTGTCTCTCTGTGCTTTCACGGATCGCCTGTTTATGTATTAATGTGCACATGCTTCTGTCTTGCCAGTGGGCTGCTCACTGCAGGTGTATTCCCAGTCCGTGTCATCTTGCAGTGCACTCGCCGGTTCTGTAACATCTTCCAGCAGCATCTCCTATCCCATTTCAATCTGCAGCTCCTTTGGAATGGTCCTCTTCTCTTGGATGTACTTCCTGTCTCCTTTAAGAAATCCATCTTCTAGTGTAAGAAAAGTTGTACAAGTACACTTCATGTGAAATGCAGCAAGAATGTAGTTTATTGTAGTACAGAGTGTCAACTGGTTGCAGATGGAGGGATTTTCTGTGAAAGCAAGGACCATGCCATGGGAGGCAACTGCTCCTTTTTTGTTTTGGAGATCTGCAAATGCTGGGAGTGCTTTAACTTGCTGGAAATTCTTTGAATTCTTTAATTTTAGAATTTTCCTCTGAGTTAGTGTTCATCTGTTTTATGATCATATGAATTAGCTTACAACTAATAGTAAAATGAATGCATTTGAAATTATTCAAAGTTGCCCAAAGAAGTGGATTTTCTGTAGAATGGTCTCCTTGTATTTCTTTTTTTTTCTTTTTTCTTATACAGAACACTTTCTATGAAGGAGATTTTTCTTTGCCTTCAGTTTGTTAGTGCAGATTAAAACACGAACATCAAATGCTTTGGAAAAATTACAGTTATGTGGAAGCAAACTAATGCAGAAGCCCTTTAGCAGAAATGTTGTATTTTCATTATTTAAGATAGTGCTCAATAGGCAGGACTCTTAAATTTAGCTTTTACAGAAGCATAAATTCATATAATGAAACTATTCAGGTAAATGTAACAAATTGATTTATATGATAGAATCCCTCAGCAGTTTAAAAGGTTCTATATTGGATTAGTACTGGGTAATAAAGTACTCTTTAGAGTGCAAAAGACAAGAACAAACATACTGGTGTATCAGGAAACAGTGCAAAGTGGTATTGAAACAGAATTTTAAAGTACTTTTTCTTTATACCACTTTGTATTGTACCAGATTAATATGAAATAATTGTAAAACTACATATATTTCTCTCTTGTTGAAAAGGTATGTGTTAAAATGTTCTTTCATGTGAGTTGTTTACGATGTCTAGCTGTGAGCATGTAGTTGAGTTTTTAGTTTGCTTGTGAGCATTTGTAGGCTACAGTATAGTTTTGCTACTTACATATGAACATCTTTTCATTTTCACCAGAATGGAGGAACATTTATCTTCTAGAAAATGTAGGAAAAGCTTTTTTTATTAAAAAAAAAAGTAATTAAATTGAATTAATTATACATCTGACTGTTTTACTTTTGTCCAAAAAAAAAACAACAAAAAAAAAACAGGGGAATGGAGATGTTTCTCAAGGTAATCGTAGAATTTTTCTACTGAATTTTGTTTGACAGTAACCTTCTTTCAGTTTGTATTTAATTTTCATCTGTATTTATCTGTAGTCCCTGAAGTTCTTTTCTTTAAACACTAAAACTTAAATTTGCCTTTTTGAAATAAGCAGAACAGGTGCTAGAACAGGTGCTTGAACAGGTGAAAGTCAGAAGGCACCAAAACAGGAATATACAGTGGGTGTGGTAGGACAGTCTAGCAAAGATTGGTAGTGTGTTCCATGTTTTCCAAACTGATATGGGACCTGGAGTTGCTGTGTTGCAAGAGAAAGGTTTTCTCCTTCTCTGGACTGACGTTGGGAATCCGAGCTTTCATTTTAGGCAGCTCTGCAGTGTAGCAGTCACGGTTTCAGGAAATGCAGAAGGATCACCCCTTTCCTACACAAACAGACAGTACACACCACTTTACCTGCTGAGGACTGATTCTTGAAGTTTTTCTTTGATGGGTGATTCGCCCGTTGCCCTGGACTGCTCTTTTGACTCCGACTTGTAGTGCTGACACTGCAGCTTGATGCTGGTGATGATGCGATCCAGGAAACTATCATCTTCAGCCTTACATTTTGTTCATTAGGTTCTGATAAAGTCACATATGGTGTTGTTTCTGTCCATGTGTCCACATTTGTGGAAAACGTCTGGCACAAACTTCATTGTATTTCAGCACTGCCGCTGTTATTTCCAGTGCACTGTAGCCAATATTCAACTCCGTTCGCAGTTCTCTGGTCACAATCCACCAATTTGCGTGGGTAAGCTGACAGAGACACACTTCATTTTGTGGTGTGACAGCCATCTGGAACATGGCTTGTCTTTCATCTTGCTGTCACTACTGCTGAAAGGCACCACCCACCACCTCACTGTGCTCACATCCGATGATTGATCTCCAGAAACTTTCAGCAAGCGTTGATGAATGCCAGTGGATGCCATTTTTTCCACATCAAGAAGCTGAATTATACACCTTTTCTTCATGTGCACTTCCGTGTCAACCACCATTTTGTCAGATTGCTCCTCTACTGCCATCTGTCACACAGCAACAAAATGTAACAGAATATTGGCAGGAAGGTTCAATCTCTTCTGCCATTCCACCAGGATCTACCTCTTGACATCATGAACCAGTGTAATAAAATAGGAAGCATTACTTCTAGTGCATCCCTTGTAATATTCTTCAGTTAGAACTTGATCACAGTGTTTAACAGCTAAAAGTTCCACTTCTTCTTTCTCAGACTCATTGGTGGCTTAACATACCCTTTCCTAGCTATATGATTATGTTGTGCACCTCCTCAGGTACTAAATTGTCTGCAGAAACACTGATCCCTTGTTAGGAATTATAAGCATGGGGTGGGAAGGAAAAACAGAACATGAACATAATTGTTTTGCTCATATTTTGAATAATATGTATGGTTTTGACTGAATAATCTGAAGAATATGAAAGAGTCAAAAGTTCTGTATGTTGCCTCACCTCCTTCCCCCAGTGTGTAGGCTCACTTTAAAAGGCTTTCTTTGAGTAGCCACTGTCTTGCTGTTGGTGCCTATCGGTGTCTGTGGGCTCCAGCCACCTGTAAGTGAACCCAACCAAACTGGTTTGCTGAGACCTCAGCAAGCCATTGTCCCAAGATCTCTCTATTTTAGTAACAACCCATTAAGACTACACAAGTGATTGTTGTCCTGTGTACAGGGGAGTGAGAGGCAGTCCTGCAAACCAGCAGTTGAATACAGAGATATTCAGATCTAGGCTTTTTACTTGAAGTTCAGCTGCCTCAAAAGCACATGGTGGATGATAGGGATTTCTGCCTCTGTTACAGGGATGATTGCAGTGCACATTGAGCAACATAACGAAGGGATTTGAAGACATTTTCACCATATGCTTAATGTGATTTAGCTTGAGACTGCTGCAGAAATAGGCAGCCATTCCTTTTTCTTCTTGCATTCTCCCTTCCTCTGCAGGCTCCCGACTCTTACTCCCCCTCTAGCCGTAGCTAACGGTCACACAGCAGCATGGTAACCATTGGTATCAGAGTAGCCTTCAGGGGTTTTGGAAGGTTTATTCTCTTTTGGGTCAGTGAGCTGATCTGGCTTACCAACAGGAGTTGGCACAGATACATGGGCATTTGAAAAAAAAGTCTGTGCTGCCTTTCTGACACCTCTGAGCAGAAACCTGCCTGTGGAAGGCTGACTGTGCTGAGCTGGAGTCTCCTTGTTCCCCCACATCATGACCCCGAGCCAGCTGGTGCTGCTAAATGTTCTTCTGCAGTAGCTGAGAATGGTGGTGCCACAACATAGCTTTCAAAGCAGTTTCTAATCCATTTTTCTCTGTTTTGTTAGCTTGATCATCTGCTGGTATTACTGGAATGTTATTAATAGAAAATGTTTTTAATATAATCAATTACAATCCTAGAGGAACAAGATTATTTAGGCAAAACAGACTGATAAAAAGTTTGGGGATAGCTCCCATCTCCTTAAGATTCTTAGTTACAGATTTATTTAGCATGAAATATGAAGTTACTAATGATACAATCAGAAGTGAACTTCTGGATCAGAAGTTTTGATTTGTGGGAGACAAGTTGAAGCTGGTGTTCTGATATAAGCCACGTGCAAATTGTGTAAACTGATGCAGAGTTTGGAGTGATAGAGGTGCCACAAGGTAAATGAAGGATATCTTCAAGATACAAGATGTTACTTGGAACAACTCAAGGCTAACTGGAAGAACAGAGTTCAAAGATATGTCCCTTAGAGGTCTGTATCAGGAACAGCACCATTTAACACCTCAGTCAATGATATGGACAGTGGAATTGAGTGTACCCTTGGCAGGTTTGTGGATGACACCAGGCTGGGTGTTGTGCACAACATACTTGAGGGAAGGAATGCCATCCAGAGGGACCTTGATGAACTTGAGTGGTGGGTCTTTGCAAACCTCATGGGGTTCACAACCAAATGAAAGGTCCTGCACCTACATCAGGGTAATCCCAAGGATGAATACAGCCTGGGCAATGCGTGGTTAGAGAACAGCCATGTGGAGAGGGACTTGAAGTTTTTGTTAGACATAAAGCTGAACATGAGCTGGCAAGATGTGCCTGCAGACAGACAGACTGCAGAAAGACAGCCATATCCTGGGCTGTATAATAAAGATGAGGGGTGGGATTCTCCCCCTTTTCTCTACTCTAGTGAAACCCTATATACAAAAATGAGCTTGGCTCTAGGGTCCCCAGCATAAGAACAGCATAGAGCTGTTGGAGTGGGTCCAGAGGAGGCCATGAGGATGATTAGAGGGCTGAAGCATCTCTCCAGTGATGACAAACTGAGTTTGGTTTATTCAGTCTGGAGAAGAAAGGCTCTGGGGGAGACCTCATTGCAGCCTTTGAGTACCTAAAGGGGGCCTACAGGAAAGCTGTGGAGGGACTCTTCATCAGAGAATATAGTGATAGGGCAGGGGGCAAAAGCTTTAAACTGTAAGAGGCTTACATTAGGTATAAGAAGAATTTCTTCACTGTGAAGGCAGTGATACACAAGCAAGCAGCCCAGAGAAGCTGTGGTTGCCCCATCCCTTGGCATTCAAGGCCTGGTTGGAAGGCTTTTAAGTAACTTGATGTACTAGAAGGTGCCCGTCTTCACAGCAGGGGATTGGAACTGAATTGTCCTTTAACACCCCTTCCAATCCAAACCATTCTGTGATTCTGAGGTGAAAATGAAAAAGGACCAAAGATGAACACGACCTACTCAGGAGATGAGAATAGGCCTTCAGAAAGATATATTGCAAAACTAATCAGGTGGCAAAATAAAAGCAGGGAAAGAAAATTATTCCAGCCACAGAATAACAGCTTTCTAGAAGAATGACTGACGTCTTACAACTTGACACTGGTAAAGATGGAATGTTTGTCTCGAGAGCTGTGAAAAGATCACTGCAGGCTTTGAAAGATTGTTTCAGTTAATGCTCTTCTATTTGCTGCCTTGTTTCTTTCTGAAAGGACATTTTGGCAAAAAGAAAATAAAGGATATTGCAGAATTGTTTATTGGTCAGCAGGGGATGAGACAGAAAACAGGCTTGTATGGTAGTCTCTTTTTTTTTCCTCCAACTGTAGTGTTTATCAGGAACATTAAAGTTTCTCCTCTTTCAAACTCATGAGACCTTTACCAAAGGTAAGGCTAAATTCCATTAGAGAAAACAACAGTGAAACTTTAAGATCATTGAGTTAGTATCAATTGGCTTTTTCTTTTATGAAGATTTATAGTTCCAGTGTACTGTTTTCAATATGTTTTTGTGCATGTTTGTACCTCTCCTAGGAGTAGTGAAACACGAATTGAGTTGTGTAGGTTGGTGGTGAAATCTACTCTTTAAAATCATGTCATTACGTGGAAGAGCTTAATCTTTACTGCTGAGTAGTGATCTGGCATTTGGATATAAACCATCTGACAGAAATGCTCATTGAGATATGGTTGATAGGTTAGAAGAAATTATATAGCCTGACTGATGTGAGACCTGTTTCATCAACTGAGGGTTTCTAGAGGAGGTGGTCCACTCTAGGATGCGCAAAAACTGCGTGCTGTATAGCTACCTTTTTCAGACAGGATTACAGTGTACATTTCCTCTTGTGACTTTAAGTATTTGTAAGTGTATTACATTTCTGTTCTTAGAAAAGTAAATCTAACAGATTTTTAAGTTTAGAGATACCTTCTACAAGGCTGTATGATCAAGTAGAAGGGTCTAGTTCATTGTGTCTAATGAAAAATCAAGGGACAGATGCCTAGTGTAAAGCTCAAAGTGCCCTAATTTTTTGGTTGGAAAATAATTTAAAAGTGCAAATCATGTTAAGAAAAAAATCCTTCTTTAAGGTATGATATGCATAGGAAAAATCTTAGTTGTTTATCCCAGAGCACAGGCTTTATTGGTATCCCAAGAACAATTAACAGTAGTTATCTTACCCATGAATTTTGAAGTTAATTAGATGTGAGCAGCTGAGTGATAAATATGTAGGAGTATTGGTTTCAAGTGTTATTTTCTAGGGGAAAACATGGGTGTGGTGTAGATTGTCACTTCTTTGTACTTCAGTTTTTGTTTTCTTTAAGCTTTTACATAAATGTGTTATTTTGAGCTTGATCATCTTCTGCAGCATGCAGTAAGTTTTCTAACAGCACTAAAGCCATTTATGCACCTTCTTATCCTTTCTTAAAGTTGCCTCTTTTGCTGGACGTTCTCAGCTGCATCATTTCAGCGCAAGTGATTGTGATCTGTGTGCATGTTTCCAGTCTTCTTATCCCTTACTGATGCAGGACTAAAGCAACTGGAACTATTTTGAAATCCTCATAGATATAGTGTGTTGTCTGTAGAGATGTGGGGCTGCTGCACACTGAGATCGAGGTACTTGGATCCAATTCAGATACAGAGATCAAAAATGTGATTTTGTTTATAAAAAGCAGATATGACAGGATAAGGGTATAAAACCAAGAATTACTGGCACCTTCTAATTCCATATGAGGGCACTGCTCATCAAATATTTAAATGAAGAATAAGAATTCCTTTGGGGGAATTTTGAAGTGGACTGAGCAGGTGAACAGCTGCTGCACACTGCAGATGGACAGTTCCTAGAGAGGGGCTGGACTGAGTTCAGTGCTGCTGCTTGATGCTAAAAACTGCACTATGATTGTAATGTTTTTATACTGAGATTTAGTCACTACATTATTGCATAATATAATTACTAACACGGTAAATTCTATGGTGTAGTGATTATATCTTTGCTAATGTATGTTTAAATACAGTACAAGGGTTTTTCAGAATTGGTCTTGGTTTCAACTTTTCTGATGTAAATGCCAACACGTCACTGTTACAGGAAAATACATTTCTCAAGTTAAGTCCTTACTCATAACTTCCACTGTAGTAGAAAGAAATCGGTCTCCAGTAGCATCACAGACTCTGACTTGCAACAGTGCTACCCTTGGCAAAAGGCATGAGGGACAATGATCTGGCTGTGCCATCACCTCTTGTTGGTGAGCCATCAGCTGAGGAGGGTGGGCAGCAGTGTGATTTCCCTTCTGCTCCTCGTCTGCCTCAAAGCTGTTGTTAGCTCTTCTTTTTGACCAGTGTAACTCAGCCCAAGTATTTATCTTTATGGTGCTGCCTTAAAACATAAACGCTAGAAGATTTGCTACAGGAAAGCATCCTGGGCACTGTGACCATCATGAAGTACAGTTATTGTACTTAAGGGTGTACCACATTGTAATGTAGAATTGTAAGGGTTGAAAGGGACCTCTAGAGATCATCGAGTCCAGCCCCCCTGCCAATGCAGCTCCCTAGCCCAGGTTGCACAGGTAGGTGTCCAGGCAGGTCTGGAATGTCTCCAGAGGAGACTCCACCACCTCTCTGTGCAGCCTGTGCCAGTGCTCTGTCACTGCACTGTGAAGAAGTTCCCATGCACATTTGTGTGAACTTCCTGTGCATCAGTTTGTGGCCATTTCCCCTTGTCCTATCACCACACACTGCTGAGAAGAGCCCAACCTCGACCTTTTGCCTCCCACTCCTTAGATATTTATAGACATGGATCAGATCCCCTCTGAGTCTTCTTTTCTCAAGGCTGAACAGACCCAGATCTCTGCCTTTCCTCATAAGGGAGGTGTTCCATGCCCTTCATCATCTCTGTGGCCCTCCTCTTGACTCTTTCCAGGAGATCCTGGTCTTTTTTGTACCAGGGAGCCCAGAGCTGGACACAGTACTCCAGGTGAGGCCTCACCTGCTGGCCACATTCTTTTTAATGCACCCCTGGATGCCATTGGCCTTCTTGGCCACCAGGGCACACTGCTGGCTCATGGCCAATCTGTCATCCACCAGGACACCCATGTCCCTCTCCTCTGAGCTCCTCTCCAGCAGCTCATCCCCCAACCTGTATCAGTGCATGCAGTTATTCCTCCCTAGGGCAAGACTGCACTTGCTCTTGTTAAATAAACCTCATCTGTTTCCTTTCTGCCCAATTCTCCAGCCTGTCCAAATCTCACTGAATGGCAGTGAATGTGTGGCACAGAGTGGCACAGCCTTGCAGCATCTCAGCCATTCCTCCCAGCTCTGTATCATCAGCAAACTTGCTGAGGGTGAACTCTATCCCCTCGTCAAGGTCAGTGATGAAGATGATGAACAGGACCGGACCCAACAAGTGTGACAGGACATTTCAAACTTAACCGTTCTTGCACTATAAGATGCAAAAGAGATATTCAGTTTTATATTAAAAGAAAAAAAAACAAACACAGTTATCATCCGTGGTTGAAAAACTGTGTTTTTATTGTCAGATGTTGCAATGAGTCACTTCTTTATTTCTAGTATTTTTTGAGAACAGTGGGCTTCAAAACATGTTGGTCTGATAGCTTAAAATTTGATTAAACGAAATCCTTTTTTTTTCTTTTCTTTAAACAACTGTGTTAGTTTTGAAAGTAATTCCTACAAAATCTCATATGCTTGAGCTTGAATAATTGTTATGCATTCACTAGTCAGCAGAAAAAGTGTTGCTTAGTTTTTCAAAAGAAATGTATAATGAAATTAACATTTGATGCACAATTGAAAAGTATTTTTGTTTCCCTTAATTTCTTTCCTGATGGAGTTTTTGCACTGTATTCATCCTGGCACTACCAGGCTGCCTTTCTTTGGGGGGGAGGACAGGGGTGGGATTATGTTCTAGCATGTGTTTCCCTATATAGCTTTCTTCACATTTCCCACTTTCCTCCCCTCCGTCACTGTTTGCTTTCACCTAAATATTGCTCTGCCACCCCTCATGTGTCTTTTCCTCTATTTGGGTACGGTAAAATATGTAGGCTTAGTTCCTTTTCACATGCTGCAAGTAGGAATTTTTAGTGTTTCATCTTCGCACTGTTAATGTTTAGGTATCCGCCTACATACATATACCTCTGGAGCTTATGCTGTCTTTTTTCATAGGTTTGTTGGAACTCAGGAAGACTTAAGACTAACTAGATACAGTTATCTGAGCTGTTTCTTCCATGTTCCTGCATACTAAAAAGGAAAACAGATGTGATTTTTTCAGTGGCTTTGCTTCCTTGGGGTGTGCAAGTTACACTGTAGGCTAGGGACAGCCAGCTCAGTGTTGTTTTGCTGCATTTCAGAGCGTTCATAAATACTCTTCATAAACATATATTTCTCATCCACATATGTTATTCAGAATCAACAGAAGGGCTGCTTGCCTGGGGGTATTTTTTTTTCTAGTCAGTGTGACATACTGCTTGGATCAGTATGGGGGTATTTGATGATTCTGAAGTGGATGTATGTCTGTTGAAGAAGGTTTCACAGCAGATTCGAGAGGGAGAATGAGAACAAGCTGGATTTGCTCCTGCATATTGGAGGGAATAAAACATTTCTAGGTTGCTCCTTAATTTATAGAAAACGTACTTTGAAATTTGGATTAGACTAGTGAAAATTGAAAAAAATCATCACTCCCAGTTTACTTTAAGTCATTTGCTCAGTTGTTTCCCAGCATTGATTTCATAATCATTAAAAAAAAAACATTTCTAGCTGTATGAAATTCTCTACTCTTGACAATTTCAAGAAGAAATCATAAATTCACCTGAGAACTCTGGTGGATATCAACCAGCTGCAAATCTTCACTCGTGTACTTCAGGAGCAATAATTAGCAAGTTTTGCCAAATAATCCTAGCTGGCCTTATTTTCCCCCAGAGTTTTGTGAAGCTGCTAGCTGCTCTTAGGGTGAATGTTTCTGTTGCAGCTTTTTCTTTCCAGATGAGAAAGATGAGAGAATCTGCTAAGATTTGCAAAGAGAAATAACCATAAAAAGGCCTGATGATTCAATTGTAGCTTAAGTTACATTGGAGAAGCCTTTCTTAGTCAACCTCTACACAATGCTCGTTCAGAGACAGAAGGTTTAGGAGCAGCCGTGACCTGCTGGCACCAGATGGCATTTTGCTCAGCTCCTGATGAAGGCTTCCTGCTAGTTTGACTTGTTTCTCAAGCCATTTGATTTTCTCACTAC
Source organism: Odontophorus gujanensis (assembly GCA_013399175.1). Taxonomy (NCBI): domain Eukaryota; kingdom Metazoa; phylum Chordata; class Aves; order Galliformes; family Odontophoridae; genus Odontophorus; species Odontophorus gujanensis. The sequence goes on from VXAB01013877.1 coordinate 56,542, forward strand.
ATCAGCCTTGAAATTACTCAGAGCAGATAATTCTCAGCCCAATGAAATTTGTATCGTTTTACTTACAGTATTTCTCTTGGAGCTTCATTTTCTACTTTAGAGCATTTGTTGGTAGACTCAGGACAAGAGACAACTGCAGGAATATCCCACTTATATAGAGGTCGGTTGAAGGGAGTTACCTTAAAGCTGGTGCTCTGAGTAGCACAGGGACCACTGTGCAGAGCCACACACCTGGTATCACATCTGTGGGCAAGGACTCGCCATTCTTCAGGAGACCTCTGAGTCACGTTGGGTATTAACTTCAGCTTTGGATTATTTAAAGTTGTGTTTTCTTTTCCTTTAATCTGTTACTTTAAGCAGTTACGTTGAGAAGTGCACCTTAAGAATGTAAGAATTGTATGCAAGCTGTGATTTAATCCCTTGATGAATTGTACTGCCTGTATAACTCACAGCTTACCTTGCCTTGCCCTTAAGTATTATTTTTTCCCCTAAATTTGACAAAACAAACCAGACAGTTTTGAGAAGGGCTGGGGAGTTTGAATTAGCATTTCCACTTTGGTCTGATTTAATATTAATATTTTTAGGAACTTAAATTTGAAGTGAGACTTCTTTGGCGTTGATTCTTTAAAGAAATCTTCCCAGGCACTCAAACCAGTAGAAGTCCTTGAAAGGATCAAATGTTACAGCTTCAGTGTCCTTAAAAAATAACATCTTAAAGCTTAAATCTGTTGGATGTGGCTTGAGCATCTGACTGTTTGAACTGATGCCAGTGTCTTTGCAGAAAGAATGTAAATGATTTACAGACATGTACTTCTGCAAGTTTTTCAAGACTTTATGAGCTGGAAGTAGTCTTAAAAGGAGTCAATTAAAATATATACTCCAATGATTTGAAACGTTTTGATTTGTTTTTTACCTTCTGTCAGCTGTGGGATGGCAGCTGCTATCCTGAGCGCAGTGACACTGTGCTGTGTCTAGCTCCATATTACCATTCACTGGAAGCTTTCGTGGATTTAATCTGGACTCCATTGTTGGTTGGTGCCTTGCTAACATTAAGCCTTGTTTCTCTGCAAGGCTGAAGATGGCGTGTATTTTTTTAGATGGATAAATAGCAGAAATGTTTTAAGACAGTCCCTCACCTCAGATTTTGGTGTCAGAGGGACCTATCCAATGGTCTGAGGAGGTAGCAGGGAGCACTTGGTTTCACTGCTGAGCTCTTCATAAACTCATGCAGGCTGCAGGTAAGGAACCGAATCCGCTCAGGAGCCACCTCTCTGCCCTGCTTCTCTCTTGCCACGGTTCTTGTGACCTTCAGGTTCAGCAAGCTCTTAAAGTTAATTATATCCCTAATTACTTAGTAAACTTGTTTCCAGATACTGTGAACTGGGACAAGGTTCAAATGTAAACAGATGTCCCTCTTTCTTTTGCTGCAGTAAATAATGTTAAAACATTTTCATATCTAGTTAGTTGCAGCAAATGACGTTTAGAAAGGCTGTAGTATTTTTTATTTGGCCAACTGACCAGGTTGGAAGGTAACATGTTTAATTTCCAGTTACTGATCTTAGTTTTTGGTGAGTACTGTTTGGCTTTCATACAGAGTTATTATTTATTGTCTCTGAGTTGCTGAGATTCAAACTTCTTATTAATGGTATTAAGAGTGTATTTTTCACCAAGTGATAGGAAAGAGCCTGGGTTGCATAATAATTATTTAAAGTAAATATTTCACTTTTTTTCAAGGTTGTTAACTTCAGTCTATACTTCACTTGAGGAATATCGAGGGTTCCTAAAACCTGGGTTACAAATAGAAGTATCCCTGGTGTAGGGAACCTGCTTTGGCAGGGGGGGCTGGACTCGATGATCTCTTGAGGTCCCTTCCAACCCTTATGATTCTATGATTTTTACCATCACAGAATAATGTTATCACAAAGATAGCTTGTTCTTCCAGTCTTGCCTAGACTGCATAATGCTTATCATGGAAATACCAGGGCAAAAGTACCAGAAACTGTTTTATTTTCCTGTTCTTGTCTTTTCTGATATTTGCTGGATACTTGCAATTCTTTTTACTTAGACAACGGAAGTATCTACAAGTGCTGTAGCTTGAATATCAACACTTGAAAGCTTTCGCTCCAAAAAATAAGCATGATATAGCTCATGTTACTGTTTATTTCTCATTTATTTTTATTTTGAATAACACCTACAAGAATATTGTGTAAATTAACAATCATATTTTCCCAAATTATTCTTTCGTAGCTTTCTGTTGAACATCACAAAAGATAGAAATCTAATTGCTATAGCAAAAGGTTTTGTAAGGAAATGACTGTAAGAATCCAATAGTTTTTTACTTTTCCATTGCCTCACCCATCAACCTGGCAAAAAGCATCTTTTTTTGGACTTGATATTAAAGGCCGTGATTGTAGATTTTTACTCAACTGTTGCAATTTCTTTTTCACTGTATACCATGTAGCTGTACTGATTAAATATCAGTGGGGAAAATTAAAAGTTAGTTTTTGCTTACTTACTTTAGAGAAAGTAAATTTCAAGTAACCATAATGATTTTAAAAAAACAATAAATTTTCTTTTGGTTTGAAACATCAGTGACTTTTAATATGCATACGTACCTACACAGAATAACACGCTGTTTACATGTGAAAATTTTAGTTATATGGGACCATTAATATAACTGAATAGAATAGAATAATAAGAACTGAATAGAATAGAATAACTGAAGTGTCAACGATGTCCATATTTGAAGTCATACTATTAGTTTTAATTAACAGCTTGAAGTCTGGGGGGTGATGTATAAAAACCAAACCTTATCTGTAGGCTCAGCTGTGTCCTAAAAACACAGAGTATCATTCTCCTTCTCTTGGTTACCAAATCTGTTTCCTTTCTGTATGCGATGCAGAGTCAGGTTTCCCATGTGTCTGAAACAGTTGTTCTCCTTCTCATGGCAGTGCTAGGTTTCCTAATTACAGCTGTGGTCCTGTAGACACCAGGGTAACTTCACACACCATCTGAACTGTGCCATTACTTTTGCTGAATCAGAGAAGGAAAATACCGAGTGATGTGGAAGGCAGAACAGACATCACTGTCATTGCTTAATTTTAGAGGTGTATTTCAAAGGTTGACATTTGAAGAAGTTTTTAGTCTGTATTGCTATTTCACTGTTAATTTCTGGGGTGGAGGTAGCAGAGGGAATGCCTAGATGGAATGGCTGACAAAAGGCTGGGAAAGGGCCATCACCATGGAGATCTCACTTCTCCAGAGAGTCATCTTTCTCCTACTTCTTCTATCCCTTCGCATTCATCGTATGGTTCTTCTTTTGCTGACCCAGTAAAAACCAAACCCTGTAAGCATATGCGTAGGGGAACTCTGTAATTCCACTTCTCCAACCCTACTGATCCCCCAGCTCTGCTGGCCTCATTTTGGACTGTAAGCTGCTTCAGTTTTGGATTCTGCTTTAAAGGATCACTTGATCATGAAGTTATTCATATGGCTAAATAACTTTGTGAAGTGCTGCTGTAGACTTTTGTTCACTACCTACGCTTCCTTATGCACTGCTCTTTTTATCAGATCTAGAACTAGTTCAACAAAATTAGCAGCTTCAATGAGGTATATATTTTCCTTAAAAAAGTAGCATCATTTTCTCCTGTTAGGCAGGAACAGGTAAAATCAGTTCTATTAAACAGCACTTTTTTGAGACTGTGTTAGAAAATAGAAATTGAAAATAACATGAACACTGACATGGGCTTTTTTTAACCCATGGTTGGGTGGTTGGCTTTGGTTTTGAGTCCCAAGTTCTGACTTTGTGAGGAAGTTACGTATCTCTACTGCTATTTTTGCCGGCTCAGCAAATATACTGCGAAGCAGTTATGTACATCAGATATGTAACCTGAAATGCTGTGCAACTATTGAAACTGTGCAAGTGGTATCATTGAGAAATGCAGTTACTTTTAATTATTTAAGCTCAAGAGACATTAAGATTCGCAGCTATGTTCTTCCAAGAGATCTGGAATAAAAGTGGCATAGCATACCAACATCAAAGTTAGCGGTGGCAACTGATGATATGTGCCTGGGATATACAGTTACAATTCTGGGAATTCATTTTCAGTTCATGATCTCTTAGTCCTTATCTTTTCTTGAAGTGATTGCAAAGATTTAATACAAGTGCTATTTATACATTGCGAAAAGAGAAGTAGGAGGGTACTTGAGGTGCTGAGTTGTTGAATAAAGAGAAGGGGCAATGTTAAGTGACGTTAGTTAAATGGCAGTAGTTAAATAGAAATATTTTAAAGCATTTCTATTAGTGATGGATTAATTTTGTGCTCGACTCTTGCATAATTAGACATTCTGCCATAGTGAGGTTAAGAAAGCGCTTTTGATTTTCTTATCTGTTACCAAATGGGTAACTAGTTCTTCAGGTCTGTCTATTTCCTTTTACTTTTTTTTTTTTTCCCTCACGTATATGTAAAGTGCAAGACAGAAGGTATGTAAATCTGGATTGCTGACTCCTAAGACACTAGTACTTTAAATAAAGAACAGCATGTCTTAAACAGAGTGCAAAGTACTGCTTGGCTTCTTTGTCTCTCCTGTTACACTACCGAAAGCTAGCCTTGTGAATACTTAGCAGCAGAGGTGATTTTGGCTTTATTCCTTGTTTTCCTTATGGCCTAAGAGTCTAGGAGTCATCATTCTGGGCAAGTGTGGAAAGATGATGTAGCACTAAGTGTGGATGTTCTAGGTGGAGTGGCTTAATACATGGAGCTCATGGGAATCACTATCTTGACCATTGTTTTTGTTTATGTTCTGTTCATCATCTAACCACTTTTTTTTTTCAGTTCATGCAAGTACATATTTAATATGTTTGGAAATGTTTGTGAAAAACTGAAGAGTCAACAGAGTACTTACTGTTCATATTAATGGGTATTATGATAAAAAAATTGTATAGGTATTCTGTGGTAGTAGGGAGTCATGAAGGGTTTTTTTGGCATATACTAAATATGGTTTCTTCTATTTGATCGTGTGTTTACATGTGTATATCCATTGCATGTGAAACCTAGTGGCTGCTATTTCTGCATCAACTTTGCTACACTGAAGTTCACCCTCCCTTTTTGTCTACCAAAAAGTTTGTTTTTCTTTTTCTATTGGCAGGTATTTAATTAGTCAAGGAGCACATGTAGGAGCTGTAAATAGTGAAGGAGACACTCCATTAGATATTGCTGAAGAGGAGGCAATGGAAGAGCTGCTTCAGAATGAAGTAAATAGACAAGGTAATATTAAATGTGAAAGGCTGGTTTTATTTGTTGAATGCTAAATATGTTTTTGAAAATGTATATATAAATTAGCAATTTTAAAGTAAACTTTTTTTATAGAGAAATGTCAATACAATGTTCTTCGTTGAAGCTGTCCTCCAGGTGTTTTAACTCATCCCAGCCTTTTGAGAAGAACAAGCTTGGAAGAACAGAACCCAGATGTTGTTTGGATTCCTACATTTGCTCAACAAAATTTAAGTGGTATTTGGATAGTGTGGATGGTATACAGTCAGTCTAGAGTGTAGACTGATATATCCCAGCTATAGATTAAGTTTAAAGCTAGAAATCTGTACTGAAGGAAACTACATTAGAGAAGAGAAAAATAGGCACTTTTAGAGTGACTCAGATGTCAGTTTTGAGACAAGATGAATCCAACCTGGAGGTAACTGTTTCTTTCCATTGAAACCCTACAATAACTGAACCAAAAGCAAACTATACTGTGTTCAGTAAGCAACCCTTTGTATCTAGTTTTGACCTTTTGAATGCCATTACACAATGCCAGGTGTCTGAAACTGTTATAAGGAGTCTTAAATTGCACTTTATGTCCGAGAACAAAAATTAATTTGAGTAGTTTCTGTTCTCACCTGAGAGCACCATACAGTTAATAGATAGGGATAAAGTTTTGATAGTACCATTTTAAAATGCATAGCCTAAATATGTGCACTTTACTCCTAGAAAATTGGTAGGGCAAATAAATCTAACTGTGCTGACTTTATGAAAAAGATTGGGCTTAAAAAAAGAATATTTATTCCTTTTTCTCTGATACTTTTTTCCTCTTTATGCTACTGTTTCCCATTTTCAATACTCATTTTCCAGAGAAAGGTATTTGAAAGTTTCAGGTTTTTCTTTTCCACATAGGAGAGAACATTCAGGTGGTGTCTCATCATCTCAAGTCTTCTAGGCATGCATTACTATCCCAAAGCTCCCAGTACAATAAATGAGGTGATGTGGTCTAAGTTGCACCATGCTCTGGAGGAAGATGGCACTTAGTAAAGATAGAGACTTTGTGAGGAATGTGCTAGGGAGCTGCATCTGCATCACTTCCGGCCACTTTCCTCCCTCTCAACAGCCTCCTTCCTCCATGAAAATGTTTCTTTTTTGTAGCAGGGAATTTATATCTCTAAAATGGATTTACATAATGGAGTGGTAAACAATTATGTGGTTGAAGCTTTGCCATGATGTGATTTGAATGCTTAAATCTACTTAAAACTAAAAACAAATGTTAAAAAGAAAGTGGGTGCCATGATAAACAGGGAAATAAGAGATAGCTGCTAATTAGTAGAAGGAGACTGTATATTTGACAAAGGCTTTGACTCAATTATTTATTACTGTTAAATGAATTTTAATTAACAGTTCTTATAGCTATCACGTAAAGAACTCCAGATTAGGTAGGCATCAATATTTTTTTTGTCAGTGCTGCCATTTGTTTATTTTAATTAATGTGGATAAAAAAAAGCGCAGCTGCTCTTTTTTTTTTTTCTGGAAGAATATTGTCAGTCTTTGTTAAAGAGTCATGTCTGACTTGTACGTCAACCTAAAATGTTTAGGTAGCGTTTGATACATTTGACTTTACTGACATGACTTGACATTACGGTCAAGTAGTTGACTGTAATTCTTTGCAAAATTTACATAATTCCAAAAAAACTCTTACTTTCATGTCATTATAATGTATATGTATAATTACATGTTTTGTAATGCATATTTTTACAGTGTAGAGAATCAGTATACATTTTTATTTTTTCAAGTTTTATAATTTTGAACAGCCTAATTGTAAAACCAGCACTGACAGTCTAAACTAAATGCCACAATTCATTAAAAACTTCAGTGTACTTAATATTTAAAACTTAAAATATCTATGACATTGTTTTTATGAGCCTTAGAGGAAAGTAGATGTTCCCACATTGTAGCTCTTGTCTTCCAAGGGAATGATCCAGATTATTTTAAAATACTGAATTTCAATTTCTACAGAAAATCTATTTTTCAAGCATTCTTGCTCCATGTATATGTCATTTGCCTTACTGATTGGCTGAAGTTTTTTCAATGACTGGTTTGTAAAATTATTCAAGAAATATATTAAATCATAGAATGACCAAGGTTGGAAAAGACCTCTAAGGTCATCCAGTCCAATCGTCCACCTATCACCAATATTTTCTGCTAATCCATGTCCCTCAGTACAACATTTAACATCTCCTGAACACCTCCAGGGGCACCACTTCTCTGGGCAGCCCCTGCCAGCACCTGACCACTCTCTTGGAGAAGAAGTGTTTCCTTAAGTCCAGCCTGAATCTCCCCTGGCGCAACATGAGGCCATTCCCTCTTGTCCTATTGCTAGGCTATGATTCTATGAAATATATTGGTTGAGTGAGGCACTGTGTAAGGTGAAAAAAAACTTAACTAGGGTTGAGCTTTGAAGTGGTTTGACCTCCCTCTGTAGAGAGCGGTCGATTTTGTGCTGTCTGGAAGAGTGACCACAATTTGAACATTCGTGACAGCATTTCTGCCTTCTTGGTGCTACCAGAGCATTAAAGTCTAATCTACATACATATGAACAAATACATGTATATGCGTAGGCATACGTTTTATATATGCATTTATGTATACATAGGTATACTTGGAAGTAGTTTTAGTGGTTACTTTCTTACACATCTGTTGCAGGACTTGGTAACATCTGTATTTTTTACAGTTAAACCTATCTAGATCTAGTTCTGCAGGGTTTTATCTTAGATATTTCAAGTTATGTGTTGTTCTATGTGAATTAATCTTGTCACTGTTTTATATGTATGTATTGTCGTGTATGTATATTCTTATATGCATGTATTTGTATACTCTACCTAGCTTCTTTGTCTGTTAGACCACTAACAAAAGCTCTAAAATTAAGTTCTAAAGTGGCTTGATTGTTTGCCTCAGTGTGGAATTAACAGTGGTGTATGGTGTCAGTTTCATCTTTGACAGTACATATGGTTAAATGCATTAGCATTCCTCCTTGTGAAATAAAGGAGTACTACAGTTTAGGTAAGACAAATTGACTGTGAAATCTGTGGAACATTAAACTCCAGTTCAGTGCTACTGGTAGTGGAAGATAAGCAACTTTACTTAGAAAAGGAACAAACTCAAGTGACAAAAAATCTTAGCCCTGAGTAGATAAAATATTCACTATAGCTTCTTCTTTCCTGTGTTGCTTAGTTAACGTGCTGATTATAGCTTCCCACATATTGACATCAACAATCAGAGCTTTTTTGTGGCAGAACATTGCCTAGAGAGGTCTGTCTGATTCATTGTAATTTGAAGTATTTTGAAGTGATGATGTTTGACATTTGTTTCTGTTAGAAATCTGAGGAGAATTACCATGTTAGCTTATCCTTTTGCTGCTTCAGGTTGAAGTCAGAGTCTTCCAACTGTGCAATTATTCAACCTTTATCCATTTATATTTATGACCAATTTTTACATGCATTGAATTATGTTTTACAGACATATCTGACTACAAGACAGCAAAATTCACAGGTGGAAATTACAAAATTAACTATATGACATTACAGGCATAATACAAAGAGAGATCCTAAGTGTTTGCTCATCCTTTTCTAGCGTTCAGACTCCAAAGTCTGAGCTACCTAGAGAGGAGATGGTCAGCTATCCAAATTAATCTCCTGTTTTACAAGTCCTGCTGTACAGTGTTGAACGTGAAGGAATAGAGCTTATGTATTATTAATATCTTTTTTCAGTTATTCTGTACTCCTTGTGCAACACTTAACTGTTACCACTGATTCATACTTTTATATCCTCTCCTGAGGGTCATGGACCCGTGAAGAAGACCACCTTGTATTCTGGGGAGCATATAGTAAGACTGGTAGATATAATAGGCTTTACTGTCATTGTGAGCTAATGGACCGACTATCCTATAGGTGAAACCACACTGCTCTTACAGCGGGGGAAGTGTTTTTCTACCCAAACCTTCACATGGGAGTAAAGGCTGCGTACTGAATTCTGACTAATTTGCAGTAATTGTGCAACATTCTCTATTCTGATATTTTGGTATTGTCTTTGGTATTTGGTATAAATAAAACAAAATGTATTGCATTGTTTCTAAAGCGCACAAGCAATGGCTTAGTTATTTTTTAAGCTAAAATCCTAGTTTCATTTTATATTCAGAAGGTAAATTATAAACATATCATTGAAAGGTATAGACATTTTTTGATGTGATAATGAAGAGAACATTTCACAAATAGCAAAATTTGGTATTATATGGAAGTTACTGCAGTGTAGTGCAGAACAACTATAATCTTTGCACAACTTGTGTCATTATACAAGAAGAGCTTCCTTTTAGACCTGTTTTGTTGTTTCTTTGTATGGTTGATGTCTCTGTCATAGGCTGGTCCCACTTATATACATGTCTCTGCAATCCATGGAAATGTTTACCTTTGGTAAAAATGCCAGTATTTCCAATTTCATGACGTGATTCCCTGCATTTCTGCTCCGTGGTATTTCAGTGTGCTGTAGTTATGGAAGTCGACTTTTGCCAGTAGTGTGAAGCCTTTTCATGGGGGTAAGCAAAAGCTAGGGGACTTGAGGGCCGTTTTGCTTGACTACCACTTTAATTCCAGCTACCACTTTAATAATATTTAAATCTCAGTGGCTTAAAATGTTGGCACTCCTTGGGGTCTTGAGTAGGGTTAAGCATTACAGTTTAAGCGTTTTTTCTTGTGATGGAAGGTTATTTATCATCAGATGCCCTCTTAAAATTATTTTTAACTGCTTAAACAGTTATTTTGAATTATAGGAGACATTCTTGAACAGTGAGTTAATGGGGAGAGGTGATGTGAGGTGAATCAGGAGTTCATGATACAGGGCAGCACGCGCTCACAGTGTGTTAGGGAGGTTGCTTCTCATTTTCGTAGCACAATCCACTGCTCTTCATCCTCAATCATAGGTAAATGTAACGACACTATCTTAGACATATTACTTAACTTTTGTTTATGCGGACAAAATGTGAACTATTACATTTGTATATAAACATTAACTACATTAAGTAAAAAGTGGGTTGATCTTCCCTGTAGTATCTATAAAACATGCCTTTATATGGCCGAGCAGCGCTGAAACAGTGATTCAGCATTTCAGTTCACGCTCAGTTTCACTAAACGCTCACTGAACAGCGCAGGATTATCAAATCTGGTCAGAACTGTTGAATAGCACTTGTTGATCAGAAAAAATGAAAGCGTTTAGCAATAAATTATTCACGATTTAAGCAGTCATCAGGCAGCCAGAGGTTAAGCTCGGCAGAGAGGCCGCACATTGCCATCTACGGGCCGTATGCAGAAAGTGGCAGGGAGGTGGGCCGAGCTTTATCTTTTTTTTTCCCCTGATATCGTACTGCAGTTTGGAAAACAAGAGCAAGGAGGAAGGTCCATATAAGGTATCACAAAGGCTGTTCGTATTCCATTTTCTGTATTTAATAAAGGGAGCAATATTTAGCTTATCTCAAAGCACTGCCGTTCTCCTTTGACACAAAGTCCAATTGCCAGTTAGAACTCTGAGAGGTTTTTTGGCAAGATTCTTCTACTTTCATCTGTTGAAACACGATCAGAAATTTACTGTTTTGTTAGCTAACGTATTAATGGAGATGTTTGTCCTCTGCAGCCGTTCTGCCTTGTTTGGGCTTCACAGATGTGTTCATTTGTGATACTGATGGGAGGCTATATTTAATGTTACTTACTGTTTCTGCAAAAGCATTGATATTTTTTCATGGGTAGATAGGGACAGGACAGGATGGGATGGTTTTAAACTAAAAAAGGGGAAATTTAGGTTAGATGTTAGGATGCAGGTCTTTATTCAGAGGGCAGCAAGGCACTGGCTCAGCTGCCCAGAGAAGCCGTGGGTACCCCATCTGTGGAAGCCCTCAAGGCCAGGTTGGATGGGGCCCTGGGCACCCTGAGCTGGTGGGTGACAACCCTGCCAGCAGCAGGGGGTTGGAACTGGATTGTCATTATGGCCTCTTCCAACTCAGACCATACTTTAATTCTGTGTTTTTTCTTAAGGAGATGTGAAAATTATGCTGAAGACTTCAGCTATTGGAAGTTCAATATCAGGCATTTCTCTGTTCCTACTGTGCACTAATGGACATCAGAACAAACACACAAATGAGCAATTGTCCATTGAAAGGAATTTATGTAGGATTGTTTACATAGAAAAATTACTTGTGCTGAGAAGTATTTTCACTTAGAACTCTGGCGTGCAAAAGGAGGGTGGACATAATTGTAACTATGAGGTTCAATAAGGCCAAGTGCCGGGTCCTGCACTTTGGCCACAATAANAATGCATCTATGAATCTATGAATCTGTGAACTAGCGTGATACATAAAATCCTTATTTGCATAATTGTGTCTGGCAAGGAACAGTAAAATGTAAATGATTTTACTCTAGGGAATTATTTTCCCAAGGTCTGCTGATGTGCACTGCTGTGTCATTCTGAAAAAAAAAAACAAACACAGAGGCCCCAGAAATGTACACTTTGCACTGGTTCATATGTACAACATGCAAAAGTCTTCTGGAGGAATGAGAATACATGAATATGAATGTGTTATTGGATCAAAGTTCCTAATTCTCATTCTTCATGTTGACCAGATTTATTACGATTTTAGATATGTAAAACTTAATGTCTGCAAATTTATTTGTCATGGCTTATATTGCAGTTGGCAGTTTCAAAACATCAATTTCTTCGATTTTTAATTTTCTTTTTCAGTTTCTAATAATTAATTATGCTTATTACATTGCAAAGACTGAGATGACTGATTTGTGAATGTAGAAATTCAGTCAGTCGCTTAAAACACTTAATATACTACCTACTCAGTTACTTCATGATACTGAGTAAAGCTGCATCTTTAAGTCCATCATTAATGTACAGCTTTTTACAAATACATTCCTTTTTGCATATTTGTTGCTTTGGAATATCTGCTGTGATGGGAATTAAGTGAAGAAATAAAATGTGTTGCAGGCCTTTTTACGAAGCTTGCAGCTGAATTGAAGGAGTAATAGTATTTAATATTGTTTACAAATAGTAAAAAAAAATGCTAGTTATTTATTTCAAAACAAGCAAACAGCAAACAAACAAAAATCCTCAACACTTTTTCAGCTGTATTGATCTCTTGTTAGTTTTCTCTGAAATTACTGTTTGGATCTCAGCATTGCTTTTTTTGTGTATGTAGCAGAAGGGAAAAAATAGGCACTACCACATCCTTTTGTTAGTACAGACATTTTTCATGTGTGAAAGAGATTTCAGCTCTGACCCACGCTACCTGACATCAAACAAATTACACCGTTTCAAGGTGCCTTTTTTTACTTGCTGTATAATGGGGAAGTTGCAGCTTTTGTTGTGACAATAGTTGTGTTGTAATTCCCTAAATTAATCAAAGGAACTCTCAGTGAGGAATATTTTATTACGTTTGTGCTATAAAAAATAATAAATCAAGGAAATGTTAATTTGTGTGTGAATCTCAGTCTGCCATCCACTGCTTGATGGGTATTTCAGCAGTGCCACTGTAATGACTTTCAGTTTGCCAGCTTGTTTCTCCCCATCTGGCTTTTCATTGTCAGAGTTGGTAAAACTTGATGTATATGATTTGATGTGATTTGTTTTACTGTGTGTTATGCAGTATGAATTATGCATTATATTACATATGATCATCTGTGTTTTATTCTTTTCCATTTATGATGTTGGTAATTTCTTTAATGGAGACCATTTTACTCGCAGATCGACTCTTGCTGTGTATCTAAACAGGCAAGACTTAGCTTGAATTTTCTTTGTTTTCCATATTCTGGGGATTCATTCAGTCTGTAAAGAATTAATAGCTCAGTTTCTCAGAAGATTTTACAGCTTGAAATTGCTGTTCATTATAAAGGCTTTGAGAATTAATTAAAATTAATTATTTAGGTAGAATAGGGTTGAAAAGAGTTGTTCTAGGTTCCCATAGGTTTGTTTGTGGTCTCTTTATATTCTACTTTGATTGCTTGGACAGTTAGAAAAGTTACATGATGCAAACATGGTTGCTGGAGAAGAAGTTTGGAAACAGATGCAGCTTCTGCAGGACATACTGAAAGAAATTAGAACTCTGAGCCAGGGAGCAGGAGAAATTTTGTATCTGTCCCAAGTATTTTAAAAATTATGTTACCTGCTGCTTTATGGGCTACGTAGGGTATTGCTGAAATTTGTACTCAGTTAATCAGAGCCTGTTTCCAGATAATCATTACAAAATTATGTTTTGCTCCAAGAAAAAATAAAAATTCAGAGGAACAGCAAATTTTTCCCAAGACCCTGCTTAACAGTGTCTAAGATTAGACAGATCATACACGTGAATTCATTGTGAAGAATGTTGGTCTACTGATGAATTTACTTTTAGAAGTTAACCCATTTGTATTTCATGCTCTTGATAACCAGTCACAGTTCCAGAGTCCCTTTTCTTTGCAGAGATGTCAGTGTTCAGTCAGCATAGACAAAGCAATACTCCTGCGTCATTCTCTCTAAAGACTACTTTTCTGCTATGTGTTTTAGATCTCTCATTGTGATGGCAGTTAAAAAATGCTCAAAAATACATATTTTGCTTTGCATATTCAGAACTTGGGCTTTCTTTCTGTCTAAACAACCATACGTAATTGTAAATGTTACATTGTGTTTCTCCATTTTCATCAGTGTAGGAGATATTTTTGTAGAATGTGCTATAAAAATTACTTAAAGCGTGTTGTTTTTTTCCTCTCCAGATTTGAAGAGAGATTTCAAAAGGCTTAGAGTATACTGTTTCTGTTTTATAGTGATAGAAGAATTATTTTTTTAACAAGAAAATCTTAAAGTATAGCAAATGTAGTTCTGTCCTTGTATAAAAGCATAGTTCTGTATTTCTCGTAAATATTCAGCAATGTTCAGAAGCTAAGCTGTTCCTCTTCCTGTAGATTTCTACTACTAGAAAATTGTAGCTGTTTTCTGGTCTCTACAGATATGGACAAGACTAATACTTTGGGGCTTTGTGAGGTTAAACTTTAAATTTCCTCTCTTTTTATAACATGTCACGTCAGAGATTGTGACTGTGATGGTAGAAATTCTTAAAATTAGAGACCGAGTCTTAGTAGATTTTTTTTTCTTTTTGGAAAATGTGTGTAATGCAGACAAAGTGTGCTTCAGATGCCATAATAGATGTTTCCATAAATTCTTAGACTTCAGAAGACTTGAAGATACTCATATCTAGCTTTGAATGCTATTCAAATAATTTACACATTTTATTGTATCATATAAATGTGATATAAGATTTGTTACATCATTGAATTTAAGTTTGAATTCTAACATTGTGTCCTCTTTTTCCTTTCCCATTCCCTCTCTGTATCAGGGGTTGATATAGAGGCAGCTCGAAAAGAAGAAGAGCGAATTATGCTTAGAGATGCACGACAGTGGCTCAACAGCGGCCATATAAATGATGTCAGGCATGCGAAATCAGGTGGTACAGCTCTTCATGTTGCTGCTGCTAAGGGCTATACAGAAGTCTTAAAGTAAGTGTGGTTTAAATGGAAATTTTTGATTGTCTTGTTGACATAATGTGGCTTGGAATTGGTGCGATAGGACATATCTGACTTCTGGGGGTTGTAAATTTGGAAATTAGTCTCTAGAAATGCCTTTTCCTCAAAGCTTGATTTTATGTTTTCAAGTATGTATAAATCCTGATGCTTTTAGTTTTCTAGTTGTCATTCAAAATGTGAACAGAATGTACTTAATGAGCATTAGCACTCTGAAAGAAAGCAGACAAAAGAATCTTTCCTTATTTCTAAAGCGAACTGTGTAAACAAATCTAATACCTTTTTGTAATGCCAGCTAGCATTTTGGATTAAGCATATTTTCAAGATGCCTGGGTTTATTTGCATACATAAAGCAGAATCCTTGATCTAGACTAAAGGTTTTCAGAACTAAAAAATAGAGAATAACATTTTCTTTTTTTGAGGTTGTTGAACATCATGACTCTTGCAATCATTCATGGAAGTCTTCAGGCTTTTGGTGTCCCTTTGATTCACACATAGCTTTTCAGTAAAATAATACAGCACAAAGTATATGCAGTAACAGAAGTTTCATTTTGATCAAAGCTCAGCTTTTAGCGAAGTACAGCACACTTGATAATGCATTGCTTTACTGTGATATCACAGAATCACAGAACTGTAAGGGTTGGAAGGGACCTCTAGAGATCATCGAGTCCAACTCCCCCTGCCAAAGCAGCTCCCTAGCCCAGGTTGCACAGGTAGGCATNAACCTGTACACAGTGCATGTGGTTATTCCTCCCTAGGTGCAAGACTCTACACTTGCTCTTGTTAAACCTCATCTGGTTCCTCTCTGCCCAACTCTCCAACCTGTCCAGATCTCACTGAATGGCAGCACAGCCTTTCAGCATCTCAGCCATTCCTCCCAGGAAATGTGTTTGACTGCTTTATATGTATATTTGACTGTTTTGGCAGGACTAGCAATAGTTACGTATAGTAAAAATCAATGAAAATGAGTGTACACTATGCAAATGTAGCTAACATTAAAATTTGTAGCGCCTTTTAATGCTTTGTCAACACCATAGTTCACTCACAGAGCGTTTTTAGACATTCTGATGTTACATGTAATTCAGTGAATGGGAGTTCCGTTTTAAAAATAAACTGGATGCCTCATCACGATAAAAAGAAGAAATTCTGATGGAAAGAATAATTTTTATTTTAGAGTAGTGCACATCTGTAATAGATTTGTATTTATAATTGTTGAGCTTATTTTTGACCTCCGTCAGTATCTTTTTTGTAAACTCAGAGAGTCATAGAATCGTAGATTGGCCTGGGTTGAAAAGGATTTCAACGATCATCTAGTTTCAACCCCTCTGCCATGGGCAGGATTGCCAGCCACTATCCCAGGCTGCCCAGAGCCACATCCAGCCTTGCCCTCAATGCCTACAGAGATGGGGCATCCACCCCCTCTCTGGGCATCCTGTTCCAGTGCATCACCCCCCTCTGAGTGAAAAACTTAAAGATTCATAGATTCATTGATGCATTAGGTTGGAAAGGACCTACAAGGTCATCTAGTCCAACCATCCTCCTATCACCATCCCTACCCACTAAACTACTAAATCAAATCCCTTAGCACCTCATCTAAACGCTTCTTGAACAGCGCTAGGGATGGTGCCTCAACCACCTCCCTAGGCAGGCCATTCCAGTGCCTGACCACTCTTTCAGAGAAAAAATTTTTTCTCTAATCTATAAATCTCCCCCGGTGCAACTTGTGGCCATTCCCTCTCATCCTGTCCCTAACTTCCTCCTAACATCTAACCTAATCTCTGCTGTCCTAGTTTAAAACCATTCTCCTTTGCCCTGTCGCTGTTAATGCATGTAAATAGTTGTTCCCCCTCCTTTTCACATGCTCCCTTCAAGTACTGGAATGCCACAGTGAGGTCTTCCCAGAACCTTCTCTTCTCCAAGCTAAACAAGCCCAATTCCCTCAACCTTTTTTCATAGGAGAGATGCTCCAGCCCTGTGATCATCTTAGTAGCCCTCCTCTGGACCTGTTCCAAGATCTCTGTGTCTTTCTTGTGCTGGACACAGTACTCCAGATGGGGCCTCACAAGAGCTGAGTAGAGGGGGACAATCACCTCCTTCTCCTTTCTGGCCACCCCTTTTTTAGTGCAGCCCAGGATATAGTTGTCCCTCCTGCCTGCAAGCATGCATTGCTGGCTCATGTCCAGTTTCTTGTCCACCAGGACCCCCAAGTCCATCTCCGCAGGGCTGCTCTCCAGGAGTTCTTCCTCAAGTCTATATACCTGGGATTGCCCCAGCCCAAGTGCAGCAACTCCAACTTAGCTTTGTTGAACCTCATTAGGTTCTCTCACATGGTCCTACTTCTCCAGCCTATCCAGATCCTTGTGGTTGGCTTCCCTTCCCTTCAGTGTATCAGCTGCACCGCTCAGCTTGATGTTGTCCACAAACTTGCTTAGGGTGCGCTCAATTCCACTGTCTAAGTCATTGATAAAGATGTTCAAGAGCAGTCCAGTCCACGTACTTTACCTAGGAGCAGAGAAAACACATACCCAGACAATTTTCTTGATGGTTTCAAAGCAGCAAAAATGTTCTCAGTGCAGGATACAAAGCTGCAAGGCTTTGTGTGGAAGTTGTGGTTATTACTTCAAGTATATTGTCTCTTGAGTTATGAATAGAATTTTTTTAGAACAATATTTCACAGCTTTGTGATTTTTATTAAGTGTGTTTCAGAGAGCTGAAAACCTTTTAGACAAAGCTGTTTGTCAGGCTGAGCATCTGTTGTCACTGCAGCACTCACTTCAGAGCCGTACCAAATTCATGTGTTGAATTCATGCTGAAAAGCAGATCTTCCATTTGAGGAGTTCTGCTATTACTTGGAGATCAGCTGAAGCTTGTAAGCACTTGACTGTTAAAACATCAAATGTTAGTGGCAGGAGAAACAATCTTCAAGCAACTAACATTGGAATAAAAGGAAGTTTTAATACTTTACTATATAAGAACTGTATAACGAGCAGTTTTTTGACATTTTACATTCCTTGAAAAGAATTTTCACCATCACTGGACATATAGAGAAAAACACCTACCTATATAGGCAGAATTTGAATAAGAAAGAAATAAAGAAGAAAATATCTTGAATTTTCTTAAAAGCAGATATGACTGTTGAACAGTGAAAAGACAGGTATTTCTGGGGGAAATAAAATTAATCCATTGACATTAATGCAACGAAGATATGTATAGTTCACATTAATGAGAAAGGAGAAAAGTGCTACAATAACTTCGTCATTTCATAACTTTGCTATCTCTGTCATCAATGTCAAGATGTAATTCTCTGAATTTCTTTAGGCTTTTAATACAGGCTCGCTATGATGTAAATATTAAAGATTATGATGGCTGGACACCACTTCATGCTGCTGCTCACTGGGGTAAAGAAGAAGCATGTCGCATTTTAGTGGAAAACCTTTGTGATATGGAGGCTGTCAACAAAGTGGTAGGATTTTTATGTAATCCTTGTCAAGATACAAAGTTCTGGTCTCTAAAGTGACTTTAGAAGCCAGGGTAAGAAAAGTGATGATAAACTGCTGTTTACTGTACATGGAGCTTTATATAATGCATGTTTTGTCAAAACAGCATGTTTGTGTCCATAACTAAATTCCCTGATGGTCTAAATTAGTTTCAAGGCCTAATTTATATTCATTTCTATATCAAATGATCCGTGTGATCTTCTACAATGAAATTCAAAATAGAGTAGTTGTATTGATATTTCAGACTTAAGAAATTAGTGACGAGGTTGACTGCAAACAGGCAGTCAACATTTGTTTGCCAAAGACAACGATGATGCCTTTGGGTAGCGTTGGGCATTAGCATCTGCTTTTAGCTCCTAAAATCAGCTTGTGTTGGAATACTGATGAGTAACCACTACCCTGGTTTGGCGGCACTCTTAGAAACTTTAGGCAGCTGTTACTCCCTGGGCATAACTTGGATGCTACCTAAGCTCTGATTCATGCAGGTGTCACAAGGAGCCAAGACTCTTTGTTCAACTGTGTGAGTGCTGAAGCTCTCTTTCTTCTCTTGGCACCATGTTCTACACTAGATTCTGATCTGCTTTTCAATTTCTAGCAGTGTTGTGTATCTAGATTTCCTGCCCAATCTTTAGCATGGCTTCCTCACTGAATTTTTGTAGTTTCTTTTTAAGTTAATTAGAGAAATAGGCACATACAGACTCTTAATTAGAACATGAATTCTACAGTATTTATATAAAGGCAGAGTTAAGATTGCTTATAAAATAAATGAAATATGGAATAATATTTCAAGTAGTTTCAACTCTGTTTCTGTATAATGCTTACAGAACTTATTAAGGTCAACTATATAATTGTATCAGGTAATCAAAAACTGATGCAGGTAGTTGAAGCCAGTTTATCAAGTTATCTGCTAGACACTTTTACAGGGTTCATGACAATGTGAAGGTTGGTATTCCTGAGAACACTCTCATAAAAATGTATTCAGCTCAACTGAGGCAAGAATAAGAAACAAGGAGTTACAGAGAGTTATGAATTGTTTATTTGATGTATGGACTTGTCTGTGCAAGCTAAGAGTGTTTTACGTGTTGTGTTCTTAAGTAAGACATTAAACAGTTTTGCCTGTAGAGTGAGAACTCCAGTACATGTGTTTTCAGTTGTAGGTGCTTAGCACCACAGAGAACTCGGCCATTAATGTTCTGGCACTGAACTTCAGGTATTAATATCTGTGTATTGAGTTTAGGTACATCCTTCCAACTACAGAAAGGTTGTTTTGGTGTTTTTTTTTTCCAAAATTATGTTTTGTGATCAAAGTAGGTCTAACACAATGGATTTTGGAAATAAACCCACTTAATAGCTACCTAAAAATAGAAAACCAGATTAAAACCTTTAATCACAATGGAAATATAAATTTGAGATAATTTTGTTGCTTAGTTTCCAAGTTAAGTGCTGTGCTATGCTAAATGGAATAGTTCCCGTCAGAAGACCTCAAGCTGTTTTGGGTAATGTTTGTTGGAAGTAGCATGTGCTTCTGGTCTGTGATCAGAAGCTTTATGTTTGTGAAGAATTAGTGACTTAAAAGGTCTGTTCTTTCTAACCACTTAAGACAGCCTTCACAATCTGATTAGTAGCATGTTTGTCCCTAGCTAATGTTTTGGCAAAAATAAAAAAGCAGTGAGACAAATATGAATACCTTTTGTTATCTTTCTGATCTGTTGTGATCTCTTTAAACTGGCAACTCTGTCCTTCTTGCTGGTTATCATACAAAAGTATTCACATTTCTGGTCTTGTAATCTCACCACATTTCAGCATGTCCACCCAACATGCTGACGCAGCTGCATTTGTACCCAGTGCTGCAGGCATGTCTGCCTAGATTCCAAACTAACCTTAAATGCAAACTTCCAAGTAGAAAACATTGTATTACAGTATCTAAGCAAGTAAGTTAGGCTTTCTTTGTGAAACTGTGTGAGCTTCAGCCTTTCTTGTCTTCTTCAAGCAGAGGAGAAGGAAGAAATTTGCAACCTTTGTCAGTTCAGATCTTCAGGACAGAATCTCATGTCCTGTAGGCGTCTGGTCTAGTCAAGAATTGTACTGACCATGTTGTAGATGCAAGATACATCAAGGTGAAGAAATTCCAGCTGACGGCATTACTCTCTAATAAAGAATCACTGTGTGATGTTTATTCAAGCATGTCCCATGAAAATCACACACAGGGGAATAAGAACAAACAATTGTAGCAGATCATTCTCAAAATGGAACAGGAAATGTGTATACAGCTGTAATGTAAAAATATGAAAGGGCAACTATTAAAATGTAGAACTGTTACGTAAATAATTTTAACTTCAAAAAATCAACCATGCTTGGTAGTCTGAAGATGGACAGGGCACTAACTGATTTGTGTTGATCCAAGCTGTTGCCACTGGGATAGCTGTTTGGAACTAAGATTGTGTATTTCATACTTTCGACCTGTTTTTTTTTATTTTTTTCATTAGCAGAGCTTTTTTTTCCCTTGAGAAGACAATAACATTCTATTGAAGTCATGTTTTTTCTGTCTTAAAAAGTGTTTAGTCATTAGCATTAGGTGTAGATGTTTCTTATTCAATTACGAAAGAAGTAATATTAAAAAATTGTTTTCAATCACTGACAGACTAACAGTTTGTAATAGAGCTTGGCTTATGTGTTCTAAATTCTCGGTATGATTGTGCTCCTTACCCACATCATCAATGTGATAAGGCGTCATCATCTGTCGCATTGAAATTCTATTGTACAAAAATGGTGTTTCATTTTTCCTTTTCTCCAGGGGCAGACAGCATTTGATGTGGCAGATGAGGATATTCTAGGATATTTAGAAGAATTACAGAAGAAGCAAAATCTGGTAGGCGTTTTGCAAATGTATAAATTACACTTTGTTGTGCATATGATGATGTTACATAGTTAGCTCAGTGTGACATACAGGCTAAAAGTTTTGATTTGACGCTTTAACTCCAGTAATGCCAGTTGTCATCTCACCCGTTCTTTCATGCCATTATTTGGTCAGTTATGATGACCGTAAAGCTCTGGATTAGAGAAAATCCTCGCCTACTTGCCTTCCCCAGTAGGCATTTCATGATCTGAAGCATCAACAGTCAGTCAGCAGTTTCCTGGAAGTAAGTTTATGAGATTTTAGAATTTTGAATTTTGACACTTTGAAAGTGTATATACATTCCAGTGTTTTCAGCAGTTAGAGAAGAGATCTCTCTGCTAGTGATTTTGTTACACTGATGCCATTCTGTCAGTTTAACTGCATTATTCTGTATGTTTTGAAGCTTCATAGTGAAAAACGCGAGAAGAAATCTCCCCTAATTGAATCCACAGCCAACTTGGATAATAACCAAACACAGAAAACATTCAAAAAGTAAGTAAACTAGAGAAACGATAAGCTCTTAATGAAAAATATAACTTCACCAGCTGCCACAGTGTCCTAACTGGCAGGTTTTAGTAAGTTTTTCAGTACTTATTAGATTTTTTTCTTTCCAAATTCAGTAAAGAGACATTGATTATGGAGCAAGAAAAGAACGCATCTAGTATAGAGTCTCTGGAACAGGAGAAAGCAGATGAAGAGGAAGAGGGAAAGAAGGATGAATCCAGTTGTTCTAGTGAAGAAGAAGAAGATGACGACTCGGAATCTGAAGCAGAGACAGGTATGTTACTTGAGTATTGCCTAAGTTTTTGCTTTAGAAATGTATTTATTATCATAGCATGGAGAGTTAAGTATGTTAAGTTTCACTTTTGCATTTCACTAAGCTTCCAATCTTGTTTGTGTATGATTAAATTCAAGTCAAAACAGAGATACAGAGGTACCGTTATAGATGGCTGTTATGGGTAAAGGAGTTAATGTACTTATTGGATTGTCTAGTTAGCAGCTACTTTTAACGAGTTATGTGGAATACATAAGCCTTAAGTAGCATGTCAAAAAAAAAACAAAACATTGAAGAAGTTAAAAGGTCAAAGGAGAAATGAAGTCTCTGTTAGCAATGTTTGCTCATGGAACTGGCACAGAGATTGAAACAGCAGAAACACAAGCATCCTCTTTTGTGCTTACCATCCTAAGTCAATACCAATGGGTATGGCAGCTGTGGATATCATAAAGTGCTGGTGTATATACTTACACTTGATTATGTATTGAAATAAACTTCAAAAGAGCTGTTTTAACTTAACATACTCTTCGTATACATCTTCAAGACGAACAATCCTGGAAAAGTTTAGAATTGTATGCAAAAAAAAATGCAGTACTCTCTACTTCTGAAAATAAGCTGGATATTGATGTTTAATTTAAACTCATGCAGCCTAGTCTGGGGAGACATTTAACTTCCTTGCCTAATTATGCAAGTTGTCTGAGTCTCAAAGTCTTTACGTGGTGAAGTTGGGTGGGAAAAAGTGAAGAAGCAGAAGCAATGAAACAGGGAAGTGAACAGAATTAGGATCGATCAGTTTATCCATGTATTCTTATTTCGCCATTCTTGCTATCCAGATTTATAAGCCCTTCCTCTAATTATTACTGAATATAGAAAAGTACCCTCGTGTTTGAAATTAAACAAAAATCATGCATTTATTTTTTCTATTGTTATTCCTTCTTATTTGTCCCGTATTTTGCCTTCTGTTGCTTGTCTTTTTTGTATATTGCTTTTCGATGTTTGACTGCTGTGGTAACTGATTAAGTGTACATGAAATTTACTGTGGAGTTACATGCACAGTCGTTCAATACTGAAAACTCTCTTGGTCAACAGCTTGCTCTTCATTGGAATTTAGCTTGCTCTTTTTTCTTGAAAGATTTTCAGAGATTTTCTTAAAGCAAATAACAGTGCAAGAACAGCCCAGCAAGTTTTTCTTTTGAATTGGACGACAAATATCAAGTAGTCAGTGTTTCTAAAGATATATGTTCAATCCTAATAAAAGGTTCTTCAGAATTACAGTACAGTAATACTGTACACAGAAGTAGATGTCATTGGAGATATCTTGTTAATATTTTATTCTTACACTTTTTAAAGTGCATAAACCTATTTGGTGAGCTGTCAGTTCTCATTTTATAGCTTTATTTTCCTAATGTATTCACTTGAAATGGTAAGGTTCAAAAGGGATATTAGAGCTAATAAGTATATCATAAATATTTGAACTAGGCAGACATAAAATATGAAATCAAATAGCTGGTTTGTTGGAGTTTTTTAGGTTGGTTTTTTTTTTGTAAGCTAACATTTCATTAAGCAGGAACAAAGGTTTGTCATGTTTTTTAATTGTTCTCTCACCTAGTATACTTGCTTCTCTTATTTACAGAGACTAAGATGGATAAATGCAGAACACTTGTGCTGCATTACATGTAGTACTTTCTCAGTCACTGAACTAACTGTAATGTCTCCTGAACTTTCTGATTCTGGTAACTGTGTTCTCTTCATTTCCAGTGGACAGTTTGTGCCAGGAAAATTTGACTGTGACACAAGAATTAATTTATGTAAACTTTGGGGTTTTTAATATCAACAAGACTTTATCATACTTTATTTGGCAAGCTAGACTTCAGGCTTTTCCCTGCAGAACTTCATCTCTAAATTTCAAGCTCAAGCTTTTCCTTATTTCTCATTTTTCACCTTAAGGCCATTTTCTAGTGAAAAATCTTAAGCTTATGAAGTGCATTTTGGTTGTAGAGTGTTTCAACATTATTAAAATTATAACATTGTTAATATTCTGAAGTACTGTAAACTGTTTTTAATCTGTTAGTAAATTTGAAAGGTTTTCTTAAAACTTCCATTCCGAGATTACAGCTTAAAAATAAATGTGTTTCTCTTTCTGTAAGACAGAGCAGTGAAATATGAATGCAAAACTAGCATCTCCTAAAAGACAAGGAAAAGAACTAAAAGTTAATCAAAACTTTCAGCGATTACATTTTTAAACTTGGTTTCTTTGAGATAATTCTACATTTTTTGAAAATTAGGAAACATGAGCTCAGCCATGCATAATTCTGTGTTCTGACTGTCCTTGAAGTAATTTCAGAATACAGTTGGGAAAAATCAATTTTTTTCCATCTTTTCCCCTCACTCTGGATAATTTTTTTTCTGTTAGTTATAAAGCTACATGATTTACTTCCACATTTCAGATCTGTCTGTGCATCTGTAAAGCTTTTTCATGCTGTCAGTCCACATTGCCCTGTGGAACATTCCCCTTGTGTTTAAAAAGAGCTTTCCATTAAATGTAATCAGTCATGTAAGATATTCACTGCTCAGTATTGAATGGGTAATGTAGAAATAAAGACATGTTTGTCGGAGGGGCAAAACCAAAGGAGACTGATCCCCTGTTGCTCAGCACTGCAGAAATAGGGTGTAGCAAGAAATTCCAAAGAATTTACAATTTCAGTTTGTGAAACAAGTGAGGTGTAAGACTATGAAGTGCGAGCAAGTGCAGTGACAACAGTTGTGCAGTAACCCGGACATTATCTGTATGTTTACTTAAGAGGAATTAAGGTATGCAGTGGAAGAAATACTGGGCCAGAAGGACAACCAGAAGAGGTTAGACTCTTGAGACAGTGAAACTTAGGTGGGAAAAACAAGAGACAAAGAAGGAAGAAAGCAAGAGCTTTCTTCAGAGCTCTGATTGTTTCTTAGAGGAACAGCAGGTTCCTGTCTCAGCTAAATTCTGCTGTCCATAGTCCCTGGCTGGACTTTCTACGCAGTCAAATATTTCTTATACTTGGTATACACAGTTATCCAAGAATAAATGTTTTCCTTTGAATTGGCGTCTTCTGTAGTTCAGGTTAACTATTATATGCCAATGTACCTCCCACTGTTTAATTTTGAGGGTCATTAGGCAAAGGCTAAAGTTTAGTCTCCCCAGAGAGCTTATAGCACCTCAATCTCTGAATGTTTTTAAGGCCTGACTCATGAAAGCACTGAGCAGCCTGATCTCTATGTAC
Organism: Odontophorus gujanensis; assembly: GCA_013399175.1. Taxonomy (NCBI): domain Eukaryota; kingdom Metazoa; phylum Chordata; class Aves; order Galliformes; family Odontophoridae; genus Odontophorus; species Odontophorus gujanensis. Next base: position 81,827 of record VXAB01013877.1, read on the forward strand.
TGTTGGCTCTTTTTTGAGCAGGAGGTTGAATTAGGTGACCTGCTGAGTTCACTTTCAACCTGAAGTAGTCTGTGATTTTGTCACTGCATCGCTGAGTGTTTAACACTTCCTGAATAACAAAAGTAAGTGAAATATTATATGCATGAGTGTCATGGAAAAAAAAGGTGAATTTAACTGCAGTGCTGATGGAGAGGGACAGGGAAAATACTGAGAAATAAATAATAAGGTGCTGTTGGGAAAGTTGACTGATAAATTTGTTCAGAAGAAATTCAAGTCTTTGTTGTAGAAGTAAGTGCCTTGTGAATGACAGATGAAAAATGAAAATCTTGTAAATATTTTTCAGATAAGACTAAAACCTTGGCTAATACAAATACCACGAGTACACAGTCAGCATCATTGACTGCACCTTCAGTAGCTGGTGGTCAAGGGACACCCACATCACCTGTTAAGAAGGTAAAATGAAGTACTTTTCTTGTGATTTTAGACATTTGTTCTCCTTCTCCTATGTAAGCCTACGTTTTTTCTTTATTGTTTAAAATTGAATGGAATTACCCAGTGAGCTGATGAAAACATGCCGATTCATAATATTTTTTTTTCTGCAGAAACTGTGTTCAGTTTTTGTAAATTTTCAAATGTGAATGAGCAGTTTTTATTGTAAACAGGAATCCAGGAATCTGAAATATGTAACTACAACATAGCTGAACACAAGATCCATTTAAAAAAGAAGAAGTCTGTTGCACAGTGACTATAATTCTTGTTTTTCTGAAGCTAAACTTAATCTCTCAAAAGCCAAACTCCTCCTAAAGTTTTAGAAAGTACTATTGCTCTTAAGGCAAGAGAACCATGCACGACTAAGGTACTTTTGGGTCCTTATAGTAGCATTCAGCTGTTGCACAGAAATTGGAAATAATACTTGAAATAAGAAGTGGAAAATGTTGTAGGTTCCAGCGCTCATTACAGTATGGTTAGGATCTAATGGAAGAACTGGAGGACTGGTACACGTGATTTATTCAGTGGAAATAACTCATTTAGTTCAAAAACACAACCAGCAAAGCCATATTGCTTACAGGAAGCTTGATTTAGAAAGTTGATTGGAACAAGTCTTAATTTTGCTTGTCTAAGGAGAGGTATATGTGACCAAGGGAAAAAAACTACAGTAGGCAGTAATATAAAGTCACAAGATGTATACATGTTATGATAGCAAGCTGATAAAGCTTCCTTAGTCATCTGTTAAAGGTTTTCTATGCATGTTGTAACCAAAGCTTAACCCTTTACAGGTTCTTCTGAAAAGCTTGTTCAGGGGAAGTAGTGACTGTGGTACACTGAAGCCTCAGTAGAGAGAGGAGACATATGGCAGAGGGAATACTATGTGTTGCTTTTTTTTTTTAGCTTCCTGGGGCTAATTGGAGTTGTGCTTTCTGCATAACAGAACCTAATGATAATTCATCTTAGAAAGCGTAGAGTAGGACCTCATGGTCCTGACACTGGAGTGTGTCCAAAGAAGGGCAACAAAGCTGGTGAAGGGTCTGGAGCACAAATTTTAGGAGAAGTGGCCGAGGGAACTGGGATTCTTTAGTCTAGAGAAGTAGCAGCTCAGGGGAGACCTCTTTGCTTTCTGCAGCTACCTGAAAGGTTGATGAATGTTGGTCTCTTCTCTCAGGTAACTTGCAATAGAACAAAAGGGAATGACCTTATCTTGTGCCAGAGGAGGTTCAGGCTGGATATTAGGACAAATTGGTTAGACTTGATAATCTTACTGGTCTTTTCCAACCTTGTTGACTCTGTGATTCTATGCAGAAGATCTGGGCAGTATATTTTAAAATGCCCAATTGCATCATGTTATGTGATACTGTACACTGTGGTTGCGTCAGCTTCTTGATTGTAAAAGCTGTTTTATAAAAATCATCACAACTGAAGTCCACAAGATTTCTCTTAAAAAAGACGTAAGAGCAGAAGGTAATTGTGAGCATGGCTTCCTGGCAGAAATGACTGCTGTTTTCCCTCTCTGAGCCTTTGTCTCTGGTCGGGCAGCTAGAGTCCATGGTGACCTTGTTATAGTAGTCTAAACTGGCCTGGTTAGTAATTACAGTTCTCTGTCATGGCTGCTGCACTTGGTGGGCTCAAGAGCTGCACAGAACTCAAGCCACAGGTTTTCAATGCACACCATAGCAAATGAGGAGCTAGGGAAGAAGGAAAACTGAGTAATTTCTGCTTTACTAAATGCGTGTAACAGTACAGAATGCAAACATAACATGAATTTAACTGCAGAAACAGGTCTACTTTATACAGTTTGTTTTTTGAAGTCAGTTTAGTAAAGCAAGCATTTCTGACAGTTGTTCAGTTTAACTGATATGCTCTCCAGGCAGTTCTTGTACCAGAAATAATTTTGCTTTCATGCTTTGTATTCTAAGGTATCTAGTACTTCAGAAGTCTTGGTTTTTCATGTTGCAGTAAAAGTTTCCTAACTTGTGACTTCCCATCAAGTTATTTCGTATTACTCAAAAGTAATCCGAGCTCTGTGATCTTCAGTTATTGCAAGCTTGGGATGTGGCTTCATATTCTAGAGCTGAACAATCAGTTAAGCAGATTTTTTTTTGGTACGTGTTTAAATGATGATGTACGAAAAAAGTTTTGATAAGAAGAAATAACTGTGATTTTAAGCTAGCTGAAAACCTTTTGTAAATCGTTAATACAGTGCCATTTAGTTTATTCTGATTTCATTATGCAGTAATGGTTTATCTTGTGTTGTTGCTTTTTTTTTTTGTCTAAAAGGCAAGAGATGCTGTTTAAAAGTACACTACAGTTATCGTTCTAATATTTGATGCGAAAAACTCAGTGTCTTCTGTATTTACAGAATAAATGCACATTTATATTGAGGGTGGTCATCTTATAACATAGCATCCACGTGTGACCTGGAGAAGCAGTTGCAGCTCATGTCAATGAACAAAAATGATTTAGGCTGTTATTGCTGAAAAAAAAGGTTAAACTTGTGCAGATACAAGTTGCCTCAAACCTAATCTTGCACCTGCCTTTTCAGACTTGCAACATCTGTAGTACTGCGGTTACTCTTCTGATTTTACACCATAGCTGACTGAACCGTATGTTGCTCGCAAGTGCTGCAGATGCAGTGTGCTAAACTTGAATTTGGGTTTTCTTCAATCTCTATGGCATACAGTAATGATACATTCTGTCTGAGGACACTAAACTTAGGCAAGTGTGCAAATTAAGGTATGGGATTTGATAGCTAAGTTAGAATGTGATTGGGTTAAGAGATATGAATGGAATATGAAAGAAGATAAGAAAGGTAATGGATATGTTAGCGTGAATCTTGTAATATTCTCTAGCATACCATGGTTTAGGCACAGACCGTGTTAGGTCTTGAGGTTCTGCTTTCATCTCCTATGCAAACCATAATTCTGTCACTGAATTAGGTAAATGTATTGTGTTTAATAAGAATCTGTTGCTAAAGTTTTAATTATCTTACTGCTTTTTGGTATTTCATGGTGTAATGAAGAGCTACATGCCTTAAACATAGGAACAAACTGTGTGCTTTTGGAACTACCTTTTGTTTCTGTTTTCCATTCTTTCATCTTTGTCTTGTCTCAATTGGCTTTAGTATGATTTCATTCCTCCTATCATGCCTGTCGTGGAGTCAGTAGATCCTGCATCATGGAGGCAGGGCTTGCGCAAAACTGGCATTGTTCTTGTGCCCAATAAGGGTGAAAAGGCAATGGTGAGGTTCTGGTGTGCACAGGCTTGTGTACAGGTTGCAAAATAACATATTTAATCAAATGTTGATACCAGATTTGCATGGTTTTAACTTTGTATCTCATGATCACTGTGTGTATTACAAAGCGTGAGTTTTTCCATGCTAACTTTTAGAGGAGTAGTATTCCTTGAGCAGTTTTGTGTTATTTATCTCATTAACTAATTTGAGAGAAGATTGAGTAGGTTGTCTCTCACCACAGCTCCCCTATATATTCAGTACTTCCGTGATGATTAAAAGTAGTTGTGTTCTCAAATCATTGCAAGGAACGTGAATTACTACAGGTAATGCAAGTTAATAACCTTTAATTTGCTACTGTGTTTTATAGTTTCCAACATCTACAGCCAAGGTTTCTCCCAAAGAAGAAGAGAGGAAAGATGAATCTCCTGCTTCGTGGAGGTTAGGTCTTCGAAAAACCGGTAGTTACGGTGCACTTGCAGAGATTACTGCTTCTAAAGAAGCTCAGAAAGAAAAGGACTCTGCAGGTGTTATACGTTCTGCTTCAAGTCCTAGACTTTCCTCTTCATTGGACAACAAAGAAAAGGTAATTGTTTTCAGTGTGAAACAGCATTTTGAGGAACTCGTATACCTACCATAGATGCTTATGATGTATTGTAAAACACATTCTTCTCTTTAGAGTTTACTGCACATTTATTCTTTAGTAAAATTCCAAACTGTTAAACTGTACAGCTTTTGTGTAGTTTTTTTAAAAGTACAGTATGCACCTTGACTGTCTTGCAACTTGCTACATGGGTGTGAGACTTGTCTCTTTTAGGGACTTGTTCTGGCCATAGTAGCATTTTTTAGAGTTATGGAGACCTGAGGGTTGGCAGTTTTGGCATCACTTGGAGAGTGATGTTGAAAAAATCTTCTGAAAAACAAAGCTCTTCTTGAAATCTGTGTTCATTTTTTATGTATAAAATATTAATTACATATTTAAACACAAATGTACTGTAGTACATAGACTAATTTGGAGCAGGTATCTGAACAACATATATTCACAAACAGTTCCCTATTCTGTTTTAATCTTTGAGATATTTATTTGAAACTTAAAACTCACTTGTATAATTGGGTCACGGTAAATACAAATGAAGTTACCATAATGGTGATTTTCCAGCTAATAGGCTTATTATCAATAATGGTAACACTGAATAAAAATCTGTGTCTTTCAGGAGAAAGATGGGAAAGGAACTAGACTTGCCTATGTTGCACCTACAATACCAAGACGACTGGCCAGTACCTCTGACATTGATGAAAAAGAAAACAGGTGACTCTGAAGTTACTGTGAAATATTAAATTACATCATTTTAGAGTGGCTGAAAAACATACTGATATGAAGATGATGCTAGTTTATAGCTAGTTTATATTTGTGTTCCATAGGTTATGCTGGAGGGTAGTTGAATTCCAAAAGAGTTCTTGTCATGTAAATCATAATAACCCTTTTTAAAATCCACATTATTTTGTGGCAGTAGCAGGTCTAGGCATTGAGTGTTGTCATCTTGTGGGAGAAAATAAAATTAAATGCAAAATAGTAAGTTGGAAACTTCCAGTTAATGAAGGATACAAAAAGAATTTTACTGCTTTGTCTTGAGCCATGGAGTGCTGACATTGGGTTCCATTATTAATTTTGCTGAAAAGAAAAAAGAACAACAACCCTCTTTCTTACAGAATTTGGTTAAAACCATCTCAATTGGCACCAGCAGTTTACAGAAATCCTGGCTGTTCTTTTCTAACTTCACTTCTATCTTTCTTGTTGAAGTGTTGGTCTTTCATCTATTTTTGGAGATATTTTATCCTTTACTAAGATTTTTTCTTCTGCTTTTGGTATAAAGAGAATAAAAAGTTCAAGTGCGTAGGCTTGCCACTTACTAGGATTCAGAGTACTTTCACGACATAACCTTGTCAGAATCTTCCCAGTTTTCACTTCTGACCTTTATTAAGGTTTTACATGGCTGCTTTCTTAAGTTTTAATATAGAATGAGAAGTCTCCTTAATGCCTTCTTTCTGTCAGACTGTATCTAGCTGAATTTTGAATAACTTAAAAATTAAAGTACTTCTCATTGATCAAAATATGCTACTGCAATCATTGTATCTAAGGTTGACAAACCTGTTTTTGAAGAGGTGTATTTTATCTCAGTTAAGAGCTAACACAAGATTCATTCTGCTTTTTCTTACACTTGTAGAATACTGTTGGCTAAGCTCAGTCTCTGAGTAACAAATTCTGTTCTGAAACAAGTATTCCAGATCTCACGCTCCCTTAAAGTTCAACTTACTATGTTGCCATCTCTTGTGTTACTTGTCTGCTTTTTCAAATCTGTTTTTCTGTAACACTGCAATTTGAGGTTTCTGTTGTCATTCTCTGGGAGTACTGTATTCTTATTTAAGGCTGTATTTATTAGTTGGTTCTGATTTGATTATAACAGACATTGTTCTTATATCATGTTTTATTCTTTTAGGATTTTCTCAAGCACTCTCACTATCTATACCTTAAGTTTGGGATAAATATTTAATTGCAATCATATTTCTTATAAATTGTTATTACTTGTTACAAAGGGATTAAATTTTGGTGCAGTGTTGAGGTATATTTGTCTCCTTGACATAACAGTCTTAACCATCATGACTTATTTGTGGACCCAGTTCCAAGAGTGGTTACCAGCAATCTTGTGTTTTTCCTGATATGCATTGTGTGACCAGAGATCATCAATGTCATTAGACCTGGTGTTGACTAAATGGTTGACCTGAAAACTTTCTTTATTCCTTGATCTACAAGTACTAAAGCATGCTTTTGGGTCAGGCTTTTTAGGCACCTGTACCTTGCCTAGTGTATGCTACGGCAAACAATTCAGCTTACTTAAAGTCATAAGATAATTTTGACATTTAGTCTGATCCCCCCTTACATGTGGAATTTAACAGTCTGCCCTACAAGTTCATTAATTAATTGCTAAGAGTTCTACCTTGTCCCAGACCTCTATCCTTGTTGCTTAGTTTAATGCTTTGTTCTTGTTCCACCTGCCTGAACAACTGCTTGTCTAGATAATAGATGATGTAATGTAATCCATCTTGCTTCCTTCTGTGAGTAATGGAAAAGACTTCTGGATTTTCAAGATTAATCCCAGCTGGGCCTTTAGAGTGCTTGAAGTCTGTAGTGGCTTGTATTGGCCAGAATTTGATCCTTTTCTGAAGTTGCTTGCAACTAGCAACTAGTGCTAGCATAGATTTATTTTTTTTTGTGCAAAAGGATATATTTGGAGTAGAATCTAAAATCCAAAGGTATCTTGAACATAAAACACATCTTGCAAGATTTTATTTTCCATCACACACAATTACCTTTTGTACTTTTGTGCAAGAGATTTCTTTCTTCCATCCAACCTTTACTTCAAATCTTGTGTTTTTGTTAGAAGCTTTTGTTAGCTGCTCAATTTCTTCTATCTGCATCAGTTTTCAGAGTTTTTCCAAGCAGATTCTTGCACGGTTATTTCTTGATGCTATAAACTGCAACAATAGAATGGAAATTCTTCACGACTAAAGTAATGTCAGCTAGTGATACATGGCAGGTCACTGAGGAATGGCTACTTCAGGCCTGTTTACACTAGTCTAAAGTATCATGAGTTCTAACATGAATAATCTCATGAAATCAACTTCTAAAACGACAAGTAGTTATCTCTTGATGGCACTGAATTATGTCAGCCAATAAAGAAGCATCTTGCTCCTTTTTAGAGGGAAGCAAAGCCAACAGTGGTCATGGATAAAAGCTGATGTTGGACTTCTCCTTTAAAAGTTTTTCTTCTGATACTTCTTTTCAGTTATATTTCAAACAGTGTTAATATTGATCTGATATTTTTTGACAGGAATTTGAAAATTATTGCGCAGAACAGGTCATTTTATTCTTTTTCTCTCCTGTTATATTTATTTTAAGTGTGTTTTCCACACACAAGTTTTTCATCTTTAACTTGAAAATCATTTTCAGCTTTCATCAAAACTAAACTGCTTTAAAATGAATTTGCTAAAACAAAATCTTATTTACAGGGACTCGTCTGCTAGCTCAATACGTAGTGGCAGTTCCTATGCAAGGAGAAAATGGGAGGAAGATGTCAAGAAAAACAGTTTGAATGAAGGTCCTACATCCTTAAACACAAGTTATCAAAGAAGGTGTGGGATTTTCTCTTGTCTTTTTTTGATCAAATAAGATTCCAGATTGAAAAAAAAAATAATTTCTGAATCCTTTACTTGAACAGTAACTTTATAAAATGGTTTTCACAGTAATTGCAAAATATGTACTTAAGCCATACTGTTTTTACCAGCTTAGAGCATTAGATCAAATGCCACATAGGTTGCTCTGAAAGTAATGCCTTCTATTTATTTCCATTGAAACTAGAGCATTTACAATAGAGCACAATAACACTATTTGATAGAGCAAATTGTCAGGTACAAAACATCATTTTTCAGTGTAGCCACGACCATTAGCTATGCATTGTTGCCAGTGATGAACAAGAGCCTGCATGCCATGCTCATAAATATTTGCACCAGGGGAGGTGAACAGTGTTTCTGTTGTCACTGCTGAAACACCATCCACTGCCTCACTGTGCTCACCTCCACTGCTTGATTTCAATAATCATTCAGCAAGCATCAGTGAATGTCAGTGGGTGCTATTTTTTCTGCATGGAGGAATTCAGTGCCACACCTTTGCTTCATCTGCACTTCCATGTCAGACACCATTTTGTCAGACTGCCCCTCTGCTGCCATCTGTCACACAGCAACAGAATGTAACAGAATATTGGTGGGAAGGTTCCACCTTTACTGCCGTGCCACCATCATCTGCTTCTGATGGTCGTGGGCCAATGTAATAAAATAGTAGGTATTACTTTTGGAGCAGCCATTGTACATGTTACAACCAAGTTACATGCTTTCTTTTTCCTATTGTTTATTTCAGTTTGAGGTTCTTTTGACTCCTTCCAGATACGTTTGGTAGCCAGAGATAACACTTTTAAATGTTAGAGCAGAAGTAATTCTCTCTCATATCTGAAAAGAGGAGTGTTGAATTCTGTTTTTACATGAAGATGTCAGAGGTCTTGGGCTGCTGTCCATCGTGGTAGATTATAGTCAAACCTACTTTGAGTATCACCATCATAGAGTGCGTATGTAAAACTAAAACTAAGGGTGATTAATATGAAAATAAATTTCAGATGTTCATGGTTCTTATCTCATAGGATTATTTTGAAAGCGGTTGTATCCAGCGATTATATGCATGATTAACTTTACTCTGCTATACAGTTTCAGTGGCAGATATTTAGGTGAAATTCATTTATATTAATAGAGTGAACAATAAATATCTAAATGAATAGATCAGAAAGAAGAGTTTGACATTCGAGTAGCTAAGTGTGTACTTACATGTGCTGGTGATGTAAGTGGTAACTTACATCAGTGGTGCTTAACTTCTTTTTTTTTTTTGATTATGCCATTGATGTTTTTATCAGCATGCTGTTTTAGTGTCTTTCACGCAGCATAATACATCTTCTCTCTTCATTAACCTCTTAAAACAAAAACTAAGTTTTCTTAACATTGAGTTTAGGAAGATTGTTGCAAAGATTTCTTGTTCTGGATGGAAAATATTAACAGTTTGGTTTATGAACACAATCTTTGCATGTTAGTCTTTATCAGTGTTAATGTTCCAGATGTCGAACACAGTGTACTCCTCACTTTTATGTGATATGTAGTGCTTTCACTGTATATTTTCTTAGTTGTCCTTGTACAGATTTTTTTTCCTTTGTCATTTTAGACTTGATAGCAATAGAAGGAAAGATCAGTAGGAGAATGACAAGTAGCCATCTTTCCTTAAGCCTTTTGTACATAGTAATGTGATGTTCCATCTGTCTTAACTGTCTTAACTTCTAGAGCTAACACGTGAAAACATACTACTTGGTTATGCAAATTCTGTTCAGCTGGAACTAATGGATAAAAATGTGGAAACCACTGGGCTGGGTCATCTCTAAAACTAGAAGAGAAAGGGAAAAGCATTAGTGGGAGCTGAATTGTTTTTTGTTGTTTGTTTGTTTAAAAAGCGCATATAAACTTCTGAAAATTGTTAGAGGACTGCTCTTGACATTTTTTTTCTGACAAGCTGTGAAATAAGATTCTGTATTTCCTGAGTACTTCAGTGTGGGTGAAACAGCAATTTAAAAATAGGATACTGGGGACTCCATATCAATACTTCAGTGGATGCAGTCACAACAGTAACACGTAAACCAGTGAAACGTCATTCTTTATCTTCTCTTCCTGTGGGGAAATGGTCAGGTCTGTTGCCTTTGCAAGTCATAAGTTTGAAGTTATACTCCATGAAATAATGAAGAAAATCGCTTTGGAAAATACTTCCTTCGCCCCAGAAAGTTTCCAAGAGTCAACTGGGACACAGAGTGGTCAGGCAGGAGTTTATTGGAGCATTCACAGCTTTGTGATATTTTTGGAACCAGGAAAGATAAGTAATACAAGTGCATGAACTGTACATGTCTCTCCTTCAGTGGCTCCTTTGGTAGAAGACAAGATGATCTGGTTAGTTCTAATGTTCCAAGTACTGCATCAACAGTTACCTCTTCTGCTGGTCTTCAGAAAGCACTGCCTGGCGGCGCAAACACTACTACAAAGAGTACAACGGGTTCAACTTCAGCAGGTGTACAAAGCAGGTAGTGCCACCAGCATACTTTTTATTGTTGTTTTTTTTTGTCAGGTCTACTGTGTGCTTATGTACGTGCATGCGTTCTTGTTTAGTAGATCATGGGGCTCTGGATTTTTTCACATTCCTGTTCAATTTCTTTCATTTTTACACAATTTGGCTCAAATTGTGAATGGCTCTCTACCGTAAAGTGACAGCCACGTTGTTCTAAAAGAGTAAATCCAATATTAGAAGGGTGAAGAGTAAGAGTTCAATTATTGTGAACTCTTCAGTTCCCAATTAAATCAATTTAATAGCTCAAGTTGAGCTTCCACCGTGGAGACATTTCTCAGATTGCTTTTTAAAAAATCCACCCCTCAATTTATATGTTATTAGTTGTTTAGTAAAGTGCTTTCATTGTTTAGCTGTTTCCTTTTCTCTTTTTTTGTGTTGCTACTTGTTATGCTGTAGTACCTCAAATCGTTTGTGGGCTGAGGATAGTACTGAGAAAGAAAAGGACAGTGTTCCTACAGCAGTGACGGTTCCTGTTGCACCATCTGTTGTAAATGCTGCGGCCACTACCACAGCCATGACTACAGCTACTTCTGGCACTGTGTCCTCAACATCAGAGGTCAGGGAGAGACGGAGGTGTGTAAAGGTCCTACGAGTAATGTTGCTCTTGTTCAAAAGTAATCTTTTTTTCTTATTTAAAGGAATGTGTTGATTACCACAGTTTGGGATAGTGCAGTATGTAAAGCGGTGAGTGGTGTTCGCTTGCTGTTTATTGAAACAACTAGCAACATGCCTCAGTTACTAAGAACTAAGTATTGGTGAATCTCATCCATGAAACTTCAGAGTTCAACACTGTTTATTTTTGAGTGTCTTTGGGTTCTCATTTATATGCAGTATTTTTTAATTTTCATTTTTGTTAATAGATTACAGGAATCCTCTTAAAAATACCCATAATTGAACTACATAAAAAACACTGAATTTAAAAAACAAAAACAAAAAAACACAGTAATTTCTTACTTCAAGTACATTGATGCTTTCTGAGCTACTGTGCCAGTATGTTGACAAGTTACTGTGTGGTAATTTTTTTTCTCACTTATGCCTGGCACTACTGAGACAGAGTATTTAACCAAACACCCTTCATTCACTTCATTGCTTCATTTAGGACCTTGTTAGTTCTCCCCAGGTTTGCTTATTCTGGATATTTATTAAAGTTTATCCCTTAATGCTTCTGCTGAAATGCACATTCAGATGTCTGTGTTGCTGCTGTATTAGTTTAGAAATGCAGCTATGATATCAGTGACAGATGCACATCTCTAGCTATTCGTTTTAGTGAAGAAACACAGATTCTTCTCGTTCACTAAAGGCAGCAGCAGCAGCATCTACAGATTCCACATGGATTTGGCCACGTTGAAGATATTCACAGACCATTTTTCTTTCATACCCAAAACTGAAATGAACTTTAAATGGAGATTTGTTTTTGTCTCCACCATGATTCAGGAAGTGCCAATAGGTGCTGACAACTATTTTAAATAAAGCCATAATCAGAACCTACATTTTCCTTTGCAGAGTACATCAGTTTCAAAAAATAGTTCCAATTCTAAAATGCAAATGGTATTTCAGTATCAAATGAGCTAGAAAAGCAAGAAAATGTAGAACTAAGGCTTTCACTGTCTCGTTTGCTCTCACTTAGTGTATGTATACTAATGCGCGTATACTACATACGTCTTAAATACCTGCAGTCGGCCTGAAGTTCTTTGCTTTTAATCTGATTAATCAGTGCTGATTGTATAATATATCATTGTAGGTGTATTCTTGATGCCATATTAAAGCATCCATTAAGTCTCAAAAAAAACCAGCAACACTAGAATATTTACTGTGTGCATGTTGTACACGAAATGTGTGCACATGGATATCTATCTGTATATATACAGATACATATATCTCTCTGTGTGTATGTGTATCTATGTATGTTTATAATCACACAAATAAGTTGTCTACAAAATATTATATGCTGAATATTTTCTTAAGAAATGAAGTTGATTAATCCATATCTATAGACTGAAACTGTGTTATTTGAAAACTGTAAAGTAGCATTTCAAATAACTGAGAAGTAAACGCATTATGATCTGATTTTAGGAATGAAATACGTAATGATGCATCCTTTTTGAGTGTACTAAAGAAGTGATATTCTTTATCTAATTTTCAGGATTGCTTTAGAGAAATAGCAAAATGAATGACAAACGTGAATCTGTAAAATTATTATATTGTGAATAATACTGCATGGCTGACCCGTGAGTGGTACACATGGGGTTCTTGGGAGGGCCAGTTTCCACTGTGCACAGGACAAGTATTTAGTTTTCATTTTCTTTCAGTGAGTTTAAGTTTTTCATTTCTTGGAGGATAGGAGTATGTACACCAATCACTACTGAGCAATTTGTAGTAATTTGCAAGCTCTAAATGTTATACCAGCTCTGCAACCAGAACTGTCTTGGGTAGGTTAAAGGTTGTGGCTAAATAATACATTATCTAACTCTAAACTAGAGCCATTGCAAACCAGATTCACATGACCAGTTGTACTTCAGGTTAGCTAAAGCAGCTAGTAGACACTCTTTTCCTAATACAGATAAGGCTCAGGGATCTAGGAAAACAGAAAGCCAAAAGTACTGTTTGTAAAAGAACAAGATAAGGAAATCAAATTAATACCGGTTTATTTGTTCTAGAGTTTGTCGTGTTTTCTATCTTTGAAAATAACAGCTTATTATACAATTTTTTCGCTATTTTAGGGGTAATTTGTTTAGCAGAGATAGAACATAGTTGTTAAGACATAGACATAATAATTTGTGTAAATACAGTTTATTTCAATAACTTAGAACTGTTTTAGAACTCTCCTTAGTACTTTGCAAGCAGAGAATATGTAATTAGGTGACCAAATAACTACTCTTTCCATAGATTAATCTTCTAAATGTTAATAGGTGATAGTGTCTCAAACAAAATATTAGAATCAGTAGCTGGTTTTTAACTAAAGAAATGCAAAAAGTAGTATATAGACAATCAGAAAATATTATAGAATCTGATTCTACAGTTTTTAATATAGTTAAAATCGGCGATCTAAAGAAGCTCAGAGAGGTTTTGCATAAGATCTGTCTTTAGGATTGTCTAAAGCATGAATGATTCATGTGAAGACATGGTAATCACTTCCTCAAGGATTTTCAATCTCAGGTGCAGTAGGTGGTTTCTTTAGATTTTCTGCCTTATCACTACATTAGCTTTTTTAAAGCCTAACTGTTATGTTAAGGGTTTACATGTCCATGCACACACACATACGTATTTTGTGTGTAAATGTAACTGGCTGAGGTTTTTGAGGTCTTCTACCCCAACGTTCACCAAAGTAGTTCTATTTACAGAAGAACAAACGTAAACTAGGTAGGAAAACATATATATTTTTATTGAGTTTTAAGGCTGCTATCTTGACCAACAGGACATTGTGCTATGGATGAAATGCCTAAAATGTAATCCATCCCATATAGTCAGAGGTTTTCTCTCAGTGCTTTGTTTTTGTCATACCATGTTGTGAGTATTTTTCTGACCATTTGATGAATTTGTCTAAAAATTATCATTTGACAACTTGTTTGTAATTAATTCTTTAGATCATACCTCACTCCAGTACGGGATGAAGAGTCAGAATCCCAAAGAAAAGCCAGATCCAGGCAAGCAAGACAGTCCAGAAGATCTACGCAGGTATAATTTTGTTACAGCTTCTACTTTTATGGAAACATGCAGCTCCCAAAGTACAGTGACGCTTTAGTTTCCCACTAAATTTCAAATAACCAATTGGTCTTTCTAACACAAATGACTTGTACCAGATGAAGCAAATATGTTTTATTTCCATACTTCTCCTGAAAGCTTGAGGAGCCCTTATCGTGTGCTTTTTCTAATCAGCAAAGACAAATTTTATGCACATTTGAAAGGAGAGAAGCACTGAAAAGTTTTTGTTTGTGTTATGTTTAAGTGGCTTACTCAAGTAGTAGTTTCTGATGTTCTGTAGAGTAGGCTTTGAATTCTTCATAAACTAGCAAGATTTTATTGCAGTACTGTACTTAGATTTTCTTAAGTTTCAAAGCCTCGTGTGTATGGCCTGCTGAAGATAACACAGTCAAGTTGACCAAACGTATAGCTGACTGATAGTATCAATGGCATAGAAAAACTACATTCAGCCTACTTTCTGTGCACACAGAAGAGTACTAGGAAGAGGGTTTTGATACCCATTACTAATATGTAATCTAACTCCTCTCAGAGTTTCCCTATCACTGTTTACCTACTGATATATTTGCTGGTTCTTCCCAGTTTCTGCTGGAACTACTTCATACTGAATTGCAACCAGTTCAAACTTTGCACGGAAGAGGATGTGGCAGTAGCAAAAGAGAGGATGACTTAAGACTTCTTGAATATACTGTGGGCAGTGGAGCAATTATATGCCACTATCCTCTGTCAAGTGTGTCTGCCCATCTCTCCTGAGTTCTGCTGACAAACAGTAATCAGGAAAATAGTCCCTGGATAAAACAGAACAAATAAATACTCCAAATAGTATCCTTCTATGCATTAAAACCAATTCTATAACTAAATGACCTACTGGTATTACTTGCAGGCCTTTTTAATTTTAAACCCCTCAGATATTTCTGGTAACTTTTCCTATTTGAGAGATCCATGCTTGGATATGCTTATATTTTCTGCCTCTCAATCCAATGCCCTGAAGGATTGGCAAACCATGGGCGTCTGTTATAGGATCTTTGCAAATGAAAAAGATGCAAAGAATTGCTGGGGTAGAGTATTATCAGCATAAAAAGCAATCAAATAACTAATGAGCTACAAAGTTGCCTTCAGAGAGTAGGTCAGGAGTGTTTTGATGCTGTTTGAGAACAGCATCTCAATGAGATACATGAAGTGAAAATTGCAGTATAGAGAAGTTTTCATTAACTAGGAAGTCTCTGGCTTTCTGAGCTCCATTGAAAATTGTTTTTTTAGTTTCATAATAGCAAGAAAATAAGAAATGAATCACATATTTCTCTAATACTGTCGGTGTATTTCTTTGATTCCTTGTTAAGCTTAAAAATCCACTTCCATTGAGTTAATTTGTAAAGCATCAATATTTCTGAAAAATGTTAAAATCTTATACTTTTAGGTTTTCCAAAATACTTATTATGTTCATGATGATATTGAAGGGATATGGTGGGTACTTTAGGGGATTCTGAATGATTTTCTGCTTAATAATATGTAATGTGGTCATCTACATTTGTACGAGTTGAGTGATATATTGTACTGCTTGCTGTTTTCACAGGGTGTAACACTGACAGATCTTCAAGAAGCTGAAAAAACTATAGGAAGAAGTCGTTCCACACGAACCAGAGAACAGGAAAATGAAGAAAAAGAAAAGGAAGAGAAAGAAAAGCAAGACAAAGAAAAACAAGAAGAAAAGAAAGAGTCTGAAACTAAAGATGATGATTATAGACAAAGATATTCCCGAACTGTTGAAGAGGTATTTTCATGATGAGTCTCATTAGGTAGAGAAGTTATATGAATCTTAACACCAACAATAATACTGCAGTCTTGATATTACCGCAAACAATTATTTGCATATTTAAAAGCTTTAATATCCTGTGGTTTATGTTTGTTTAATGGTTGTAAATTAATTTTGACATTTTTCTGCTGAATAGCCATATCATCGCTATAGACCAACTTCAACTTCGACTTCTTCATCATCCACCTCTTCGCTCTCCACCTCCACTAGCTCTCTTTCAAGTTCAAGTCAGCTAAACAGACCAAACAGCCTTATAGGTATAACTTCTGCCTATTCTCGGAGTGGAACAAAGGAAAGTGAGAGAGGTAGGAGTAATAACATTCGTGAAGGTTTTTCGTTTATTTTTGATTGCCAAAGGACAGCTTATATATCTATAGACTGTTCAAAATAGGGTGCAATATGTAGACCACTGGGAGATACACATCACTCCAACTTCTGTAAGAAATTCCAAAACTAGTATATAGGGAGGAGAAAAAAGTTTTTCAGGACTTGGTGGTGTTTTTCAGGATTTTGATATGTGAGTCTGGTTTGATTCCTGCATTCACTCAGCAACTGTAATAAAATAGCACAATTCAGAGTTCAGATATGTGCAGGTATTGAGGAGGAATTTTACTTGATTAAATCATTTCTCAATATATTGGGGTTTATTTTAGTCCTGTAGTATAGGAGCAGAAAAATGCTTTAATGCTTTCAGAAGACTTAACTGTTCAACACACATCTGAAAACTAAGGGGAGAAGGGAGACACCTCTGGTGGTAGTCTGTATTAGTTAATAATGCTTAATGGAATTATACTTTTAAATATCTGACTGGTTTATAAAATCTTACACCAATGCTTGATTCAAAGATCAGAAGGATGCTTTTCATTGATGTCACACAGCTTTTGTCCAGAGTTTATTTCAAATATGAATCGTCTGTTATAATTTTTAAGAACACTATGCTCAGTTAGCTGTCAGAGGAGGAGGCCATTGACACATGTTGTGATCTCCTGTTCTCTCTCTGAGGTGTGTCACTAATAACTTGGGGAAAATATTTTAATTCAAGTTCTTGATGCAGTTACCAACTGTAATTGGTAATTTTGATATAAAACAGATCAGATTAAGTAATCTATTGATGAAATCTTCATGAACTATATAGCAGTATTGCTGTATTCTCTACATTGTTATTTTCTGAAGAAGTTATTATGACTAAGTTTCATTGATAAGTTTTCTGATTTTTCCCCTCTGTCCTAACATTAACTGAAATTTGGAATAAGATTTTTAGGTAATGCATGCTTACTTCAGGAAACATTCTGGACTGTTTTATGGAAAAGATTTTCATGGCTAAATATTAGCTACAGCAGGTTTTTTTTTTCAAATTATGATTTTAGGAGGAGAAATACATTACTGTCTGAAAGACCAAAGGTAAAATCATCATTTATTTAATTAGGAAATGTCCGTGTTCACCATGAATACTTATATTTCCTTCATTTTTTTCATTCTTGCTTCATGCTGAAGTTTTCATTTACCTCTGAAGAGCAGTGATGGTACAGTTAAGTTAGTAGGGATGCATCAATCTGAACTCAATTCTATGGTTTATTTATAATAAAAGAATAGCTAACTGAACAAATTTCATAACAGGTAAATAACTTCAATTTGGGCAGGCCTGTTTTATTTATTTGTTTTCTTTTTGTGCAAGTTGCTTCTAAACATAAGGGAGACCAAACATGCTCCTGAGGTATTATGCCAATTTTAAACTGCAGTTGCATTTCTTTTAAAGAAAAACGAAGTCTGTAGCATAGAGTTAATTTAGTCTGGGAGTTCTAATCTTCCTTAGATAGGAAAATGGTGAAAAAGGGAATTTCAAGGAGGACTTAGCAGACTTCTGATTTTTTTTTTAATACGGAATTTTTGATATAAGCAAAAAATATTGTTTGAAAAATGGTGAGGAATAATCTTTTGCTGCTCTTTTGTACTTCTATACAGCTACTGGCACAAATTTGAATTATTATGTGACAGTTTTGAAAATTGCTTTTTTAAGTGCCTTACTGTTAAACTAAGACATTTTGTTTAGGTGGCTGAGGTGGAGTTAGTACTTTGCAATTGCTGTTCAACAACTGGAACTACATTTATTTTAGAGCTATGTTCTGAGGAATCTATATTACAGCAAACCCTGTTTGTGGCTATTGCAAACTTATTTCAGGTACAGACATTACCCAGGTTCTTTTCAGCAGTGTCCAGCAACAGAACAAGGGGCAACAGGTACAAACCAGAGCATAGGAAGTTCCATACAAACATGAGGAAAAATTTCTCGAGGGTGACCAAGTGCTGGCATGAGCTGACCTGAGGGGTTGTGGAGTCTCCTTCTCCAGAGATATTCAGAGCTCACCTGGATGCTTTTCTGTGCAGCCCTACTGTAGGGAATGTATTTTAGCAGGAGGTTGAACTAGATGATGTCCAGAGGTCCCTTCCATCTCCTACAGTTAGGTGGTTCTGTGATTAACTGTAAGCATCTTAGAGACTGAGAAAAATTTCAGTAAATTTTCAGCAAATTGTGTTACACTTAAATGAACAAGAAAGTTGTTATTGACAGAAGGGGGCAAAAAAGAGGAAGAAAAGGAGGAAGATAAGTCACAGCCCAAATCTATACGGGAAAGGAGGCGACCAAGAGAAAAACGACGATCTACAGGAGTTTCATTTTGGACTCAAGATGTAAGTGAAAGACTGCTGCATCTGCTTTGTAGCCTTAGTTTGTAGCAACATAGAATGTGCATAGTGTATTCTTAAAATAGAAAATAGCTTAGAATAATAGAATACCTCTAACATTTTTGGCGAAAATGGTGCTTGCTCATGTCACATGTTCTACGTTCCTCTTTGTTGTGAAGCTTTCAGGAAGAAATTAAAAATGAAGTCTTAAGTTATGCTGATCATGCTGAAATAAATTCTAGATTACTGTAATAATCCTAATCTTAATCATAATCTTAGAAAAAATAATGATTGAACAGTTATATTCTATCGCATGCAAACCAAATCAACAAGAGTGAGCTTCACTGTCTGGTGTGTTAAGCTAAATTTGAACTGTTTTTACTAAAACCTGAAAGAACTGTTGTAAGATTTGAACATGTATGGTCAGTGTTTCAGCAGATTCCCTTTCCCTGTCATGGGGTCAGTGTGTAATTTTGTAAAAGGAACATTTTTCTGAGCCAAATGTGAAGTTCTGATCCCTCTCCTTCTAGCACTAAAAATAATTGTTGTTTGAGAAATGTAATGTTCTATCCCGTATATGCTCTGTGGATTTTAGATGGGTGGAATTCTATCACTCTTAGCTTTTGATACAGAAAAATCTAGAATAATTAAATTCTCATAAAGCATTCAGCAGCTTAACTATTTTTCCTCTCTCACCTCTTTCACCAGAGTGATGAAAATGAACAAGAACACCAGTCTGATTCAGAAGAAGGAACAAATAAGAAAGACACTCAGGTAATTAAAAAATATATATTAACTTTTTAACTGATATATTGTGACTATAAAATTTCTGTTGCAGACGGATTCAATTAAAGCGCTGCATATGCTGGAGTTCTACTGCATACTTTCTGTTTCATAACTTGATGCTGTGTTTCAGTGCCATTTTCTTTGCTGCTTTTAATGTAAATTTTATCTTCTAGCATTTGCAGGCTTTAGTAGCAATTTTAGATGTATTAACAATTAGTAAATTTTTTCCTTTCCATTTGGCTGATGTGGAATTAGTACCTAGAAAGTGTAGGTGACATTTCAGATATACATGTCAGGGACATGTTGCAGCAAGTAACTGGAGAAAGTTTTTGGCTTCTGAATTGCAAATAACTTCGTTTCATCTGCTTTTTTAATTTTCAGTGAAATGATGTCCTGTAACTAATGCACACTAGTCTGAAGCTTTTTAAATTTTAAATTTAAATTAAAAAATGGTGTTGATAATGTTATTAAGGTGTAATATGAGAAAAACTACGGAAGGGCACTGTATTCTACGTTGAATAATTTCTGAGCATCCTAATTCAGTGTTGTTAGTTTTGTCAAAAAGTCAGTGGCAAGCAGTGCAATAGCCTTAATTTAATGGGAAAAATTCTTATAAACTGATTTGTGCATGAAAACCTGGAAGTACCAACTTAATGTATACAATCAAATGCTATAGCAGATGGTTTTGTATTTTTTCTTTACCTAATCTCTGAAGTAACACTAGAGAATCAGAGTCTGCATGTATGAAATTATGTAGTATGAAACTAGAGAATCTGGGTCATTATTTGAGTAATAAAACTCCAGTAATGTTCTTGATTTTGTAACAGCTCCCATTACATATACCTTGGCTATTTTAGATAAATGATTCATTCTGTCCTATTATGGTTTTCTGTATTTTTTATTTCCCTATCATATTAAGATAAATGTATAATTTATTTCTCTTTTCCCACCAGTACTTGTTGGATCTGTAATTATTCCAACTTCTGTTCTGTAGAAATTTATTTTGGTAGAATATAGTGCTTGTAGTACTACTCTATACAACTACAGTGGAATATGGTAAGTCAGGCTTAAAATGACGTGTGATCTGTGTTAAAAAGGATAAGTGTGTTGTATAGAATTTCCTGCCTAACTCATGGCTTGACTTAGAAGTGTGGTACAAAGTCCATTTCCAAATTCAAAGTGTTCCCACAGCCTGCATACTTTCCCAAAAAGATATTGGTAGTTTGGTAACGTATTACCTGATCTGAGTTCACTGAGGGCTCTGAAATACATATAAACATGAACCAAACTCACTGTCACCTAACTACGTAGATTGGTTTTGTTATTATTAATAAAAACTCTTCAGCAGATCAGCTCCAGAAAGTAGGAAGACAGAGTGAAAGTGAGTTGAAAAACAAAATAAGTATTTCAGGTGTTTTTAACAGGTTTGCTTATAAACATTGTTGAACCTACTTTTGAATTTCCAGTCTAGGAGCAAAATGGTAGATAATATTCTAACCTACTGTTACAGTCCAATCAACTAAGATACATCTTAAAATTTCTATGCAGTAATTGCAGAGTTTTCATATTAAGGTATGGTGTTTTTTTTTTCCTTTGCATACAGTTTATCAGAGATTTAAAACAACACTGAAAACAGTATTAGCTTCCTCTCCTTGATGAACAACTATTTTGAGTTTTTCAGTGATAAACTAAGAACTGGATGTATTACTTCTGATGGTGCAGTATTTTGGCACTTGTAGAAAAAGCAAATGGAATAGACTTTGAGCATTATAATGGCAATCTCTTCCCAGGTCAATGACTTTTTTTTAATTATATTTTACATAAGTTGAAAATCCTTTCTGTGGTTGCTAAATCTACTGTAGCTTGACGCAGATCTTTATTGATCTGTTTATTGTAGAAAATTTGTTATTATTTGCTGATAGACCCTTTTCAATTTTGAGACAAGAGATGGAATAAACTAGAATTACAGAGGAATAGTAACAATCAGAAAATATTTATACATTTCCTGTACTGATTATTTGATGTACTGTCAGGAAGCCAGAAGCCTCTAGAAATACTGAAGTTCTCTGTTACTCCCTTATGTGGTGCTGCTGTTGAGTTTTTTTGCTTGGGGAAGCTACAAGCCAGTGGTAGAAGATGGTTAACTATAAAATTCCACGACTTTTGGCTGTAATTCAAGAATGTAGAGGTCAAGAACAAGCCTTATACATGCTTCAAAGAAAATTAAAGGCCTTAGACAAAATAATTTCTAGCCTGAAATCTTCATGGAACCTGACAAATACTTACACTATTTATTTCAGAGTGGTCTGAAAGAGCTGTGTTAGAAGATTCCAGTTTATGCTTTCTTGTTCCCTGTGCAGAAGTATGATTCAATTTCTTAGTTGATCATTTGTGCACAGGGGAGAACTATTACAAAGAAGTCAAATTTTGCTAACACTGTGACAGTTGGTAGTTGTTGTAATTAAATTTGATTTGGGATTTTGTGTGCTAAGAGCTGAGAATGCCATGTTACTTTCAGAAAAGCATTGTTCCTTGTAGAAGAATAATCTTAGAAATATGTTGCAGGATTGTAGTTCAAAAATAAGCGAGCCTGAAAATCGTTTTAGCAACCTAGCGCCTCTGAACAACAAACTGTTCTTTTTCAGTTACATTTTAGGTTGTATGCTTTCCAGATCTCATGTCATGGGTTTCTTCCTGAAATTGAGGCTATGAAAAAATAGTTTTTGTATAAATGTATTCCATCAGTATAGCATTGTTCTTGGGAACTGAAGAACCTTATTTGTGCTAATTTGTTCTATCTTTTGGTTTCTGACAACAGTTATGTCTGAAGTCTTAAGACTGAGGAGTTAGTAACTATGCTGTTGACAGCCATACTATTCCAGAAGTATGTACAAACCTTTTCTGTATGGAGAAATCTGATCTAAATTTAGTTAATACAGAACAGTAGAAAGTATAGGATCACTCAGTCTTTGAATAAGTGTAGGTATTTGCTACATCACTGAAGATGAACTGTTTTGGAAAATCAGAATACTTTTCTGATGAGAAAACAGTTCTGCCCAACAGAGCTCATTAGTAAGTTTCCTTAAAGAAAAGTTTTGAATGTATGTATCAAAGTGAGCTGTGAATGAGCTGTGAAACAGCTCCCATTATTGTCAGACATGCCTGAACAGTGCAATTAGTTGTTTGCTAGTGGAAGAGGAAGATGTATTTAGTTTACTGAGTGAGGTTTTGTTGATGTAGTCTTCAAGAATTAGTGTATTCTTTTCCTTTTTGATAATTAGATTTCATTTTGATTAGAGCTTGGTCTCTGTATTAAGATTCACAAGTTTTCTTTGCTCTTTGAAGTTACTTGGGTTAGCTATTTGGCCTTAAGCAAAAATAGTTCAAAGTGTGAATATGTGATTAAAGTCTGATTTAACAGTGGAATGTTGACCAGAGAGACAAAAAAAAATGTGGACTTAAGGAATAACAGAGTTACCACGTCTTTTGATAAATGAGGAAATGTGGTGTTTGCTACTCTTGTAAAAATTTGATTCCTCATATTACTGCTCACTTTCCCAGATGACTCACCATATCATTCCTTTCCATTCCAACCATCTTTTGTTCATGGAAATCTGGCTGCTGCTGTTGAAGCTGGTGCCCTTTATTCACTCTGTGGCACAGTAAGAGATAATGAAAGAAAAAGAAAAAATAGTAACTTGTAAGAGTCAAGGCAAGTGAGGTAGAATTTAAGTACACAAAACATTATGAAGAGTATTTGAGAGTTAAGCATTTCATGACAAGAGTATTTGCAGGGGAGATAATATGAACATATGTGGTGAATGAGAAATTACTTCGACTTAGGCAGGAAATGAGAATGGGAAAATGGAAAAGAAATAATCTGTTCAGGAATGGGCAAAAGAGAAACATCAAATGGCAATGATTCAAATCTCATTGCTTTTATTACCAGTTTGTCCTTTTTTCGTTAGCACTGAAGCTTGGAGTGCACTTGAACTATAATCAGGACACCTGTAAAAGTGGGAAGGGTGGAGGCAGAGTAAAAAAAACCATGAAGATGACAAAACATCACACCCCACCCCAGATGATATATTAAAAAAAAAAAAAAAAAAAGAATTTAAATATGCCCTGCAGCTGGTTAGTTTATTATTAAATTGGCTTAATTTTTTTCATGACTTTTGAAAGGTGAAAACTATCAATATTGGGATAATAAATGCTGTTAACTTTTCTAATTCTGACAATAGAAATTGTCATTATTAGTAGTGATTAAATACTGCACTCAAATTTTGTTTCTTATTTTCATGGCTGTGGCAGCTTTACAAAAATATTCAATTATACAGCACGTAAAATTCCACCTGACTCAAATATTTTATTTCCATTACCAGTAGTTATCTTAACTCACTAAAGTGTAGTATAAATATGTGGAAGCTTACTGAACATTTTCAGATACACACTTTATTTGGTGGTTATATTCTTATGGTCTATAGAAACTGCTTGTATGAAGTTAGAAGTGTGTGTTATTTCAGCTTCTATACATGAGGACCCATACGTTTTCATGTTTCCTTCCTGTGTAGTGTAACTTTGGCTACCACAGCCTGCTCAGTTTTGTGAATGTATTATGAGTATACATGTCATGTGGTTTGGATGTGCAGGGATGTCAGCGTTGGCTTCACTTGTCCTCAGAAAAGCTTCATTCGAAATCTGTAGACTTCTAGTTAAATTTTTTCACCAAAATAAAATTGAAAAATTGTGATCAAACTGACAGAAATTGAAGGGGACGATGAAGAAAACAACAACAAAACAGTTAAAACAACAGCTCAAAAAATAACAAAGACATTTTCTGAAAAGTCAGGAGCCAAGAACAGGCATGTGCTTAAGACATGCATTCCTCATCCTGGGAATTTGAAGGCTGGCTGCTGCTGCTCTGCATCCACATCCCAGCCTGGAAAATGGGAAAAGGCTGGGTTGTTGTTTTCCTGTCTCTGGCAATTATTGCTTCCCTGTCTCTAGGACTCTTACCTCACCAGCTCATTTGTTATTATCCCCACATACCTGGGGATTGGTGTTTTGCATATGACTTAATAACTTGCTTTCCATTCAGGAAGCTGCACTGCAGCAGGTTAATGGAGAGCTGGGAGGTTTTCACATTCTCACGGCACCACGGGGAGCCCACTAGAAGCAAAGAAAAGCAGCCTTTAGAACCCCATTTGTTAAAAAATAATGTAGGAATAGTTTCACTTCTTGTGATGGCTGCTGTAGCTAAAGGCTAGAAGGGACCTGCTTAGTGTTTTTGTTTGGGTGGCATTCCTTCAAGGTAAAAAGAGAAAACCTAGCCTTTACAGACAAAGATTCTTCTCTTGTTGAAGTGAGAAAGGAGGAGCAAGCAGTGGGAAGGGGTTTTTTTTGTAGGTCATTGATTATGAGCTAGAATTCTGTAATCTCGCATGGGTCTTACTTAATCATAAGATATACAAAACAAGATTCATAGCTAGAAGTTAAAATTGTTATGGCTCAAAGCTAAAAATTACCAATGTCTATCTGCAACATGTAGCTATGATGTTTTCTACAAAAACCTCTTAAATTCTCAACATGATTCATGCTCCTACAGAAAGGAGCATTATTCTGGTCCCCTCCAAAGTTTCCCTCAGGATAGCTGGAGCTCTCGGCGCGGGGGCAGTTTTACCTGGTAAAGTGAATGATTAGAGGGCTTGGGGCCAAAACGATCTCAACCTATGAATAAGGGACTATAGGCTGCTGCATGTACTTTTGGCAGCCTACATGCTGTAAGTCCTCTTCAAGGTGTCAAAAGGGAAATTTAATGTTATGGGGAATGCGACTAATGTCTTCTATGCAGATTTAAAAAATTGCAGCTCTTTCTAAAAAGGAAAGCAACATCTGTCCCCCAACCCAACCTCCTCCACCTCCCCAAAAAAATAAAAATCACCACTGATTAAGGCTTCAGCCACTGCTCAGTGAACATCATTGGAGGATGTCAGGAGGATTATTTCTTGAGAAAATTATCTTCACCCAAGATGATTATAATAATTGGAATAAACGATGAGTCTCTATTGACCACCCAGAAGGGGGAAAGTCTTGTATGGGTGATGTAATTCTTAGGGGACACTCCCTCGCTCTTAAGTCATCACTTTTAATTAAATTTCACTCATCAAGTAAATTGAGTGTGCTGTATGCCTGTGGATTCACTTGTAATTAATGAATTAATTAAAGTAATGCAAAGAATGAAATAACGTAATTTCAATTCAGTCTAATAAGTACTTCTTTAGGTTGTTGCTTTAATAGCCATCTCCCACTGTGCCATACTGAAGCAGTGATCTCGTAGCTTATATTTTTATTTTAAGCTGAAGTCATTATTAAGTTGACTTTTCCAAAACATTATTAATAGCGCTACAGAAGAGGAAGAGAGAATTCAAGGAACATGGATCTGATGCCATTGATAAGAAGGAGGAAATCATAGAATGATTGATCATAGAACATATGTCTCTTTGGTTCCAGACCTAACAATACTGAAACTTGACAATATTACAATGTGTAGTGCTGCACTTTAATATTAACTGTTTAGTTACGTTTGTTCACAGGTTGTTTTATATTTTACTTAATTAAATTATTGACTTGATCTTTTTTTCTTCTCTCTTTTTACTCCTCTCCGTCTCAGAGTGATAGCCTTTCAAGGTATGTGCAATTTAAGTAAATTCATCTAAAATTATTACACTTTCGAGTCACATATTCTCCATTTATGTACAAACTTAGCCTAAACTCAGTAGTGAGTCAGGCTGATTTTAAAAGGCAAAAATGATATTTAATATTTATATGGAATGTGGCTGTAAAGCTACAGTACTGTTTTGATGGCTTTTTTCCTATTTGTGGGTGGGACCATTATTTCTGGAGAATGTACTGGATGTTTTCAACTTTTACTGAAAGAAAACAATTTTTTTCCTACTGAAAAAATTTCTAAGGAAATTTCTCAGGAAAAATACTGCAGCCTGTGAAAATCATATTTCCTGAAGATTTATTAAAAATGAAAATGCAAAAATTATCAATAATGTAAAAAACATTTGCATTTAAAAAACTTTGCATTTGACTTTGGACCTTTAGAATTAATTATGATGTTCTGTCTGTACTGAAAATCTGTTAAACAGAACTACTACAACACATGAACTACGATGAGTGAGCACTATGAAACTGCTTAAAACTCTATGAATATTGGTTGTAATTTAGCACTTAATAGGATGAGGACTTCGCTGAAGATTTGTTTCATAAACTGCTTCTGTTGAAATACAGAATTTGCAATAAGGAGTTTTGAAGTCTTCGTTTATCCAATAAAACTTGGAGAACTCATCATGGCCGATATTTTAGAGATTACTTTTTCAAAACCCTTCAATTAAAGTACGTGGCCTTGTTGAGAATTTTAAAACTTCTTCATTTAAAGAATATTGAAATATACTGAAGAACACTGACAGAATGTGAAAACTAACTTGCATCAAGTTCAGTTATAGTGGCTTGACTAAAAGACATAATGGCATGTGGTTGTTTTTTTCACCTGGATGATGGCACTCTTACAGTGTCTGGTACAGTGAGTGGTATCAGCTTGAACACAAAAACAAAGAATAAGAACTTTAATTTTACAGATACGACACAGGATCACTCAGCGTGTCTTCGGGTGATCGTTACGATTCAGCACAGGGGAGATCTGGGTCACAGAGTTACCTTGAAGATCGAAAACCGTACTGCAGTAGACTAGAAAAAGAAGACAGCACTGATTTTAAGAAGGTGACTGCTGCAATAATTTTGTTGTGAAAATAATGCTCTATTACTGTTTGTCATATTTTTTTTTTCATGAATTGTTTAACAATCTCCTATTGCATCACAAATGCTTCTTACAGCAACTTGGCTCAACGTAGGAGCAGAACAGCCACTGCCATGGGGGGAAATATACCTTACAAAACAGCTTGTTGCTTTTGCACTTCTCTCTTCACAGGCAAGGCAGAAATCCTCATGAGTCAAAATACTTAATCATTTTATGACAAATTCGATCAGATTGTTTTTGTAGTTGACTGTGTTATTGAAACTGCTTCATACATGCATTAAGCCCTTTTCCTGTGCAAAACAGCTTTTCTCTAGAGCTATTTTGTAGCAGTTAAAGTGTTTCCTAATTCTGACCGTCTTTAGAAATGGTCTTTACTTCTTAGACTGTTAATATATTTGTTCATCTTATATGCAGTTCAGTCATGGTTTTTAAAATGTTTGTCTGATGTCACTGAATTCATATTCAGTATGTTTTTAAATGAATATTTTGTCTTAGCTTTATGAACAGATTCTAGCTGAAAACGAAAAGCTGAAAGCACAGTTACATGATACCAACATGGAACTTACAGATCTTAAACTACAGCTGGAGAAGACCACTCAGGTTTGTATAAAACAAAACGGCCCATACTTAGCTGACAAAGCAAACTAGAAGCACCCCAGCATACAGGCTGCTATTTACTAGGCATCAGCTTTGTTTCTTTTCCAAAGATGGGAGTTAAGAAGGTATCTCTCTGTTTATAAAGAGAAAAGAGCACAGGATTCTGGTCTTCAGCTCTGAACAAAATGTGTGAGGCCACCTCCTGCTCGTTTAAGTGCTGGTGGTTCTTTCCAGCATATACTTGGAACTTCTATACAGGGTAGGAATAAGCACTTTGAACACTGCTAAGCATGTGTTCAAACTTGTCAGTCTGATTTGATTGATTCATTCATAAACCTACTGGCTGATTGGCATAATCTGCCAGTTCTTCCTACCTAGTTAAATATCTGTACCTGAAAGCTGAAGAGCAAATAGTGCACTTCACTTACAGGTAGCTGCTTTCAGATAACAGTGTTGCATACAGTAACACCAAATATGTACACAAAACTGAAATTATTCGTAAATTGCTGTAGAAAGAAATGTTCCTCATTCTCAGATCACATTTGCCACAATTTACCTGCGTACGTATTTCAGTGTCTTCCATATGCTCTCTGTAAATATCAGTGAAGTACAAGTAAGATGATGTTTGTTTCATAGAGCTTTTATATAGAAAAACCATATTACTGCTATTTGCCAAAGGCTGCACAGAGATTAAGTTACTTAGGGATGGTGACAGAGGAAGTCTGTGATAAATCCAGCTCATTGTTCTTTAGTATTTATTTCAGTGTTACTTCCTTGAACACATTTCAGAATGCTTTTAAAGACATACTTATTTAAAATAATACAGAATACAGTAGCAGTTACCCTTATCTGAAATGCATATTATATTGCTTTTTCTCACTGTTATGCTGTTTGAGAACAAGTAGCAATATCTTCATTAATTTTGTGTTTCAGAGACAAGAAAGATTTGCTGACAGATCACTCCTGGAAATGGAGAAAAGGGTGAGTTTCTGCCAAAAATCTCTTGAGTAGTCCGACTCAGGCTTTGTCTTAGTTTGTTTTGCAAACCCTGGCTTGGATATATTTTAGGGGGAACATAAGCCTTTCTTATAACTTGGGTTTTTTAGAAGATTTGGGGATTTTAGGTTTCAAAGTGGCAATGAATGTGAAAGACTGTCAGATGCAATTACTCTTAAGAATTGCCTTCAGGTTGCCTTGTTGGTTTGTGATAACCAGGTTCCAAACCCCACTGCCCTCCAGGATTCTGCCACTTGTTCCATCTTGTCCAGAACAATGTCGGTGCTCTGGAGTTGAGCAGATTCAGAGCATCTCATCTTTTAATGCATTTCCAACATTCAGAGGCTTTAATTTCCTCAGAGCTTTCTGGAGGCATGTGTGTCGTCTTACCAATTATCATTGCTAATGAAGTAGCTGTTTCTGTCGCACAGACATCAGACCTTGAACCTGCTAATGATATAAAATTAATCATAGGCTGTCTCTTTCCTTGTACTGTGACTTTTTCCAGAGGGACTATAATGCTGTGCAGGGGCAGGGTGGAGGCAAACGAATGAGCAGTGCAAGAGGGGCATTAGAGTGAGAGACAGCCCTAAATTGGTGGGGAAAGGAGACATGTAATAAATCCACATATGAGACAGACTGCAGGGATTGTTTCAGTAGGTGTGCCCATGATAATTTTAGGCTGTAGTTTTACTCTCATGTAAAACCCATCCCAATAAAAGTTTATTTCAGCAACAATTTAAAGCAAAGTAAGCTTGTTCTGTTGTGGTCCTGGCTTCCTTTATGTCCCTGGCTACACGTACCTTTCTCCTCCCTGATCCTGGAGTGATGCATTAGATATTAAAATGGAAAGAAAACTAAGTGGACTTTGATGGCAATAAGTGGTATGGTATATATTTACTTATCCTACTTATCCCAGTAAATTTTTTTTTTAACTAGCCCTGTGCATTTACTTTCCAGTGTTTGAGATTTAGAAAACAAATTTTAATTCTACAAACCTATGTGGTATATAAATAAACAGTCAATTTTATAGGAGAACTTGAAGGTGCAGAAATCCTCTCAGGCAGTTTGTGAAGTTCCATTAGTTTTATCTTAATCTCTCCAGTTAATTGCAGCAACCTTTTAGTGCCTATTTCTGCTTGTTCTTGTGGCCTCGTGCTGCAGGCAGCGATTTCATCAGCAGAGAAGTTTCATCAGCTGCTTTAATTGGTTTCTTGCTTGCTACCATGGCCACACAGTTTATTACTATTAAGTTACTGTGCTGCTTTTTCCCCAGATGTGCCATTGTGTTAAGACAGCTGGCTACTTTGGGAATTCTTGCACCTTTTTTCTTGTATCAATGCTTAGTTCAATAGCAGAAACGTTTTATGAAAATGTTGCTCTTTCTGAAGCTATTACAACAGAACCTAGCAGTTTAAAAGGTAAATAAAATTAGTGATAGTGCTGTGTGGCTGAGACCTGATTTGCACAAGATTTAGGAGACCTTCCTTCTATTTTATGATGTTAAATTTACCTCTTGTCAGACAGTAATTTTGAACAGGAATTTATTTGTGATTCTGTTTTCCCCTTTAAAATCTAGAGTTATTTTCACCTTGAAAATGACTGAAGTAGGATTCTCAGCTGCTAGTCATCACTGGTTGATCTCTAGAAATAAGCTTACTAACTGTGGGGCTTTAGGAACGATTAAAGTCTTACATATATGGGTGAAACAATGTAAAAGGTAAAAACAAACTGCAGAACTTTCTAAGTACATTCAAAAGTAAAGTAGCGAGAACAGATGGGGAGAAATAGAAGACTAGCAGAGAAGAATCTGACAGCATCTTTGAACTGTGATGTTTTCCAGTTGTAATATACTTCTGCAGTAAAGAAGGTGGGAATGCTTATTAAACCCAGAAGTTCACTGTGACAAAATTTAGAAAATATGAATTTAAAACTGTATTTGAATGCAGCCTTCAGAAGTTGATTTTCCATTACATGTTTTGGTGGCGCACGGTCAACACTTTTCATTTAAGGACTAGCAAGAAGCACTTAGGCCAAAATAGGGCTTTCGTTAACCGTTATCTATCGCTCTGAAAAGTACATGAAAAGGCAGACTGCAAGATTTCAGTATGGATCAGTGTCGTAGGTACCTTTAACCAGTTACCTCCAAATTCGTCATCTAAGAATTTGTGATGGGATGAGGTGGGCTTTTCCATTTACTACTGAATGTGTGAGCTTTTAACCCATATCTTACTACACCAAGACTGTGGTTTCTGGTTGTTTCAACATGTACAAATGAGCCACTGTCTTTTTACACTCAGAAACTGCCATGTGTTTTTTCTTCATTTAGAGAATTACCAATGTTTTTTAGTGTACCTTAGAGAAATGCTGAAATACAGAACATCTTAGGCTGAGTAAATTTCAGAGCCTTTCTCTGAGTTCAGAGACTTACCGGATGATATTGGCAAACCTTCTTCATGAAACTGAATATGTCCTTTGCTGCCATTTCTCCAGCCACTTCCTAAAATAGGTTCAGGAAAAAAAAGAGACAGTTCTATCTAATTTGAGCCATACATTTTTTACAGCAAATCTTATATCTAGTCCTGTCCATTTAAGTGTTGCTGTTGTATAATGTGAAGTACGCAAAGGTGATGAAATAAGGACTTTATTTCATTGACCTTTATTGTGAATAGTTAAACAAGTTTGAGGATGTTAAGCAAATTCATCCAAAGGTCTAATGATTTTTAACCATCTGAAATTATAAGATTATTTCATCAGTCATTCATCTCTTGGTAACTACAGGAATTGTCAAGTATTGCTTAATGTAACAGCACTGATAATATACGTTGTCCTGCAAAACTTCTGGGTAACTACGGTTCTAATTAATGTGAGATGGTGTGAGTTTTTTTGTTAGTCAGTTGTTTGCTGCAGTTAACTCACTGCTATTTATTATGCCATTATTATCAGTCAGTATTGTATAGTATGTGGGGAAAATAGCTACTTGACGGAGTAAAGTACCATAAGTACTAACCACTGCAGTAATCTGTGATATTGATCAAGCTTCAGAATTGTTTGCTAAAATGGGAAAATGTTGGGGAATAACTGCACTATGATTAAACTAAATTCAAATGATTTGTATCTGAAAGGTGACCGGCAAGAGTCAGTATCTACTGGGCGGTATGATCTAACCGAAGTTTTACACACCTCAGTCAATGCTGCTTGCTGTTTGCATAACACCGTTGTATGCAGATGCATATGTACACTTTGCAATAATCTGTTGCTTTTGCCTTTCACACTTTGGAAAAATATGAACGTAGAATACTGAATAACCACAACTGCTTTTATCGAGATACACTGCATTGTCTGACACAGGAAAGCAAGCAAGCTATAAACCCCTGAAGTCTACTGCAGTGGCTGTTGATCTGTCAGATGTGTGAAAATAAGGTTTAAGCAAAATAATAGCACTCAGAAACATGGTAGTGTATCTGCACTGCAGACTGCAGCATAGTATAGAAAACCGTAAGCTAATTTTCAGTAATTTGCCTTGGGTACTTTAATGAGAACCTGACGCTCTTGATGAAAGCTAATTTCTCCTGCTTCTCAAGTAAGAAGGAAAAAAAAAACCACAGTATACTAGAAACGCAGAAAATACTCAGGAAGCATTTACTGAAGAAGCAGGTGGTCTTACGTGGCTAGATTTCTTTGGTACTCAGCTGAACTGACATAACGTAAGTCTGGGTTGTATCCATATCTACACTACGTTGCAGTTTAGAGTGTGGACAGATCCCACTGAGCTGAGGCAGATATTTCAGCTACGTTTGCTTGTCTGCGAAAGCTTACGCTTTTGTGCTTCTTTCTTTTAATATTCTTGTTTGTTTCTGATCATTTTCTGCATTTCTTGTATATTAAGCTCTTCCAGAAGCCTAGCTTACAAAAATAAACCCCAGACAAATGGTGCTTATGAGCTGCCTAAATTTTTGTAAAGGAAGGGGTATCTTTTGTAGGACTTGATATCTCTTCCTAAGTTATTAAAATTGAGCATTGAAATATTTTCTATATATCACTGCCATCACAAGTTTCCTGTCTACACTGTGCTTCTGGTTGTATGATCTTTGAAACTTGAAATATTTCACAGTTATCACAGCATTTACAAGAAGTAATTAGTAAAAGAGATATTGCTCCATGTTGACGTACATTTTTTTGATTTAGGAAAGAAGAGCTCTAGAAAGAAGGATATCTGAAATGGAAGAGGAACTGAAAGTAAGTATTGTTAAACTGTGATTAACAGTGTGTTGTGGTGTTGGTGGCTTAAAACAGCACTTAGACCAGCAATATTACCAGTCATCATAATTTCATTTAGAGAACATGTAAGCTATAGCTACAGCCCAAAGTCTGTAATCTCTTTTTATTTTGTAGTGAAGCTTTTTTGCTGGTATAAGCAGTCATATTCGTAGGACTTATCTTCTGGGATGCCACTGGGACTTACACTAGTAGAGCACACTGACTGACGAGAAACATTCAGAGATGTCTGCGGTGAAATATTTCTTGATCTAATCAAGACAGAATTGCAATCTTTGGTTCGGATGCAATTCTCCCATGTTTTATTAAGTTAAAAATAATGGTGTATAATTCTGTGGGTTAAGCACAGATAATTTCATAGATTTAAGCATTAGATGTTGCCTCAGTCCTCATCTCATGTTCATTAGATTATGTATCAAGCAGCACGTTACCGATGTCAAAAGAAAAAACTTTCATAATTTATATAGAGTTAGTAATAATCAGTTTTCAGTGACCAAAAATGCAGCAGGTAAATTTAAATTTCAGATCGTGGCAGAAAAGGAGCATTTATCACACACTGAATTATAAAATGTCATGCTCTGACTTGTCTCATTTCTCAGTTTATCATCATTTTAAGTCCTCTGATATGATTAAGAACTCTGAGAAATCTAGCACGTCTGTTCTGTATTATATCCTTGGATATAATGTTGGACAGAGCCTACCAAATAGATAAAATTTAGGTACAATGGGAAAACCAGTGGAACGTGATGAAAGCATCTTTATATGCCATAATTTTAAAGAAGAACCACTGATTTGGCATTTGATAGTCATCACTGATTACTGAGTTTCCTTTCAGGCTCATTTTTGAGCTCCCTCTGGTGCTTGGAAACTGTATTAACTACCAAATCCTTGTCATTAAAATACATGCAGTATGGTTTCTTGATGTAATTGAGCCTGACAAGCAGAAGTAAACAGGATTCAGGCCAAGGCAGTCAGCTCTCAGGGGAGGACGCAGCGTATGAGGGGTCTTCAGAAGTGAAATCTGTACAAAGCTAACTATGGCATAGGAACATAATTGTTTTTATGAGGTGGATAAAGGGAATACAAGCTTCTGTTTTAAGTCTGTGAATTGCTGCTAGGAATAGCTGGCATTCAGAGAAAAATAGAGAATGCAAATACCTTGTGTTTTTCAAAAGCTGCCTTTCAATATGTGAAAGTTTTGAATTAAAGATTAATATTCTTCCTGTTGTTTGTTGCACTGCCATACACATGTATATATTAAGTGCATCATGAGTTACTGACTTTTGAATAGATTCTTTTTTTGTGCAAACTGCAACATTAGGTAAAGAATTCCAGGAATAACTCATTGTTGATGTGTCCTGCACTGTTTTGGAAAACCATGACTGATCACTGCTGGTTCTTAGATTACTTTTCAGGAATGTGCCACTTGTCTGATACTTTCCATTTCACAGCGAGTTATCTACTTTAAACAGGACTATCTCTTCTTCTAAGTTTTCTTCCAATGCTGCTATCTCTAGTTCTTTTAAACATAATATGCATGTGTTTGTTTTTTTTTCTTGTTTTCACTTCTGTTTCTTTGATTCCTGCAGAACCTGCAACAAATAAAGCAGATTCAATCTTTGAGAGACATAAATGAGCGACTGGTGACTGAGAATAGGGCCTTGACCCGTGTGGTTGCCAAGCTGTCAGGGTCCTGTAGGCAACTGCGTTCTGTGGACTTGTAATTTCTTCCTTCTCCTTTGTGTAGCCAGGCAGGTGCTGACAATAAGCTTGTGCTTGGGTAGAGCTGTGCTATTAACACTCGAGTGTTGGAAGCTGACTTACTGCTCTGTTATGGAAGTGTGGCTAAAGCATGGTGTCTGGTGTACCAAATGGAGATGCTGCAGATGTGTTGGTATGGAGTGGGATTGTTGATACTAGCACTGAAGCTTGTCGTTTTTCCCTTGAAGCGAAGTTGGCAAGGGGTCACAAGATCTTTGACACCTTAACACCCCGGCAACAATTGGAAAGGATTTATGTTGAGTTTGCATTAGGATACACTGAAGTCACCGTTAAGATGTTTGAGTAAATGCTTAAATCAGCAGATCTCTCTGGAATTCTAACACATTGAAATTAAGAATGGACCCTTCTAACTGCAGCATAGTTAAAATGCATAGAACTAATACAAATCTAGTTGCAACTGAAGGAAGTTTGAGAAGTGATTGCAGTACTACAAAAATACTCTCCCCAGAGTGTCAGATTGGTTGGTACCTACTGGGTCATCCTGTCCAGTCCCCTTCTGTTAAAGATACAAACTGTGTGTTGTCTGCAGTGTTGTTGTAGGGCTGTTTGGGAAACCCACTCAGAGGTTCAAAACTTCTATGTGGAACAGAATACGGTTTCACTCCGTGCCAAATCTATTCGCCTTTCTTCCTCCTCTTACATAGCAACTGTATGAGGTGGAGGTTTCAGTGAGTTTTTAAGATCTGTAGATGAAGATAAAATAATTTCCCTTGTGCACAGTGATTCTTGCTAACGTGCTTCTCCTTGCCTGTCTCCCTTTCCTCTCAGAAGCAAAGAGATGAGTGCACACTTTTTCTTTCTGCTCACAGAGTCAGATCTCAGGTTTTCCCAGTAAGAGGCATGAAATAAATACCAAGTTTATCCTTTGGCTTTGTGTCTCTCTGAAGTTGACCTAACAATAGGATGTGGATAAAAGGTTGATCCTGGTCTGTGCCCTGCATTCCTGAACATTCCCTTGTGTTAACCCTTAAGTGAGTCAGTCAGCTCTCTGACCTGGCTGAAAAGAAATCCCTTTATTGGTTGTACGACTCGATGCATCTCACTGCAGCGT
The DNA here is from genome assembly GCA_013399175.1 of Odontophorus gujanensis. NCBI lineage: Eukaryota > Metazoa > Chordata > Aves > Galliformes > Odontophoridae > Odontophorus > Odontophorus gujanensis. The sequence goes on from VXAB01013877.1 coordinate 117,820, forward strand.
GGTTGTGTAACTGAAGCTAGCACTCAGCAGCAGGAGCGTGTTGTTGCAGGAGGAGGGGGAACTGTCCCTTCAGGGCAGCCTGTCTTAGATCAGCTTCAGCTAACAACGAGGGTTTTCAAACACAGCCAAGCTAATCAAGCGACAGCTATCCACAGCCACATGTCCATACCTGGTCTTTTTGAAAGCAGTGACATTTCTTTAACCATGCTAAGCCTTTTCAGTATTTCAAACCACAGAAAACCAGTCAGTATTCCCTTTTTTAGAGGAAGTTATTAAAGGCAGATGATGGTGAAGCTTAAGGAGCAGGACTAGCAAAGAAAAGCAATGACTACACAGCAGGGAGGCCGGACACTCTGCTAGTAGCTTGACCATAGCACTGTGGCTGATCAGTGTGAGCAGTTGTCTTGACAGTGCGTGAGCTTTCTCTAATGTTGATGTACAGAGCTGTTTTAAAGGTACAAACTGTTAAATCCTGCAGCAAACACAGACATTATTATTATTACTGAGCTGATTCAGCAAGTGGTTACTGAAAAATGACGTGATCCGCTACAGAACTGCAAAGTTACCAGCTAGTCCTATAGTACAGATAGGCAAAATTATGCATTTGTGATTTTATTTAAGGATCTCATCAAAGCAAGATGCTCTATTACTTAACTGAAAAGGAAACTGGAATTGAAGTACTAAGTACAGTATGTAATTGCCAATTGTAGTGGGTTTCGTGCTTTTTTTCTGCTTCTGCACGTGAAAGGCATGTGATGCCAACTCATAATATAAGTTTCAGTAGCATAGGAATGCACTGCTCCAAGAAAATTGCGTAAATGTCTTTGGCTGGGCTTCATATGCAGTTTTATATGTCAGGATTAGTATAGCTGGGAAGTGTGTTTTATGTTACTTGATCTTATCCTTTCTGCTAAGTCTCCTAGTACTTACAATTCCTTTGGTCTTCTACCAGCCTCCCTCTATTTTTTAGCAGTCTTACAACAAAAGAAAGTATTTTCTTAATATGTGTTCTACCTTTTACTCTAATCAGGGTTTAAATTTATCCACAGAGATTTGCAGACGTGTCATGGTACTGGATTATGTTCTAGCTCTAAATTTGAGCAGTGCCTTTTGTTGCTGTTAAAATGATTCATCAGAAAATACAGCAGTTTCCGGGTCTGCCTGCACAGCACAGTACTGACTGCTGCTCCCTGGTCACTGAGCTAAGGAGGGCTGTGAAGCATCTGCAGTTGCTGTGCTAAGATGGGCTCTCCAGATTGGTTCTCACCCCTTCTTTTCCCAGTACACCCTGCCCAGTGTCAAATGACATGAGATGAGGTGGTGGTAGTAAGCGCAGTGTGAAAATCACCCATAATCTTAGAAAATGGTCAAATGATGGCTGGTGTTGTTCATGATCAGGTATGTTGATGTGGTTTTTGAAAGCAATCGGTGTTGTATAGCACTTGATATTGAGAGCTCAGTACTCGGACTCCCTGTGAAGAGCTCAGTTTGGGTGGCTTGCCCTGAGCTGCACTGTGGAGTAGAGCTGGAATCCATGCTAGCACAGTGACTCTAATTGTGGAGGTCACCTTTTTTCCCCACTTCCATTATCCTGTTATCTTTTGTTTCACATACTCTGGTATTTGCAGGTAGAGAAAGTAGAGAAGCTGTGGCCTCAGTCCTGCACCATCCTGCTTACCGTGTGAGAATGAGCTGTTAGTGATGTGATGGTGGACAGGAGTCCTTTGGAGGCAATGTGTAAATGAGGGCTACAGCGTAATGCTTAGTTAATTCACCCTGCCTTTTTAAACTTCCAAGTTCCTTCTGCTCCACAATAATGTTCTGAGTGTAATGGGTCTACAGGTATGATTCTGTTTGGATAAAATGAAAACAAAACTAGTGGCATGGAAATTTCATCGTGAAGAATTATGTAGTGGCTGTTACATAGGTCATGGGTTGGACTTGGACCTCTTGTGTGCTCCTGCACCTTGAGGTTACTGAGTAACTACGCTGCAGGAATAGGCTGTTGCCTCCTGTGGAAACCTGCTGCTAGAAACCATGCACGTAATACAGCCATGAGTTTTACAGGTGGTTTGTTATCAGTGTGTGAATATACCGACACTGAGAATTTCTGAGCTTGCTTCTAGTTTCTCTGATAAGTTATGCTCTACCAGTACAAAGCTCCGTGCACTGGCTTGTCCTCCTCTCCTGTCTGATCCTGTCCAACTCTCACCTCGCTTGGCTTCTGCCTTCCAGCTGTTATGCTTGTGTGTCACCCATCTCCTGGGGCAGCCTTAACTTGCCATCTAACCGGTATGCCTGTGCACACAGCCTGGTGTTGTGGTGATCTGATCTTGTGTGATCCCAAGGAATAGGATGTGCTCTTCAGCACACGTTTGGAAGTGATTGAAAGATTAATGCTTTAATAAGCTGGGTCGCACTGCATCTGATCAGGATGAAACCATCCAAGAGAGCAGTGGTAGATGTAATTAGCTCCAGCATGTTGTTCTGAAACCGTGCAGTTGCAGTGCAGAGGAGCCTCTTTAAGTTGACACTGATTAACATTTTTTGGTTTGCACTGAGATGCGACGCATTTAATTGCTGTCCTTATGCTACTCTGAAAGCTTTTGTGGAGAGGCTGCTCATCTGCACCACTTCATTCTAGTGCATCTAGACGAGGCAATTGAAAGTTCTTAATCTAAAGCTTCTAACTCCATTATGCTAAAAGGCGACAAGTTCCGGATCTGCTGATGCAGAGGGGGAGAATAATTGCCAAAGAGTGAAGATTTGTACCCGCAGAGCTCGGCTGGTCTCGTACTTTTCACTTAGAATGTAACAGCAAATAACCGTCGTGTTTCCTTTCTGACAGATGCTACCAGACCTGAAGGCAGACAACCAGAGGCTAAAAGATGAGAACGGGGCCTTGATCAGAGTTATAAGCAAACTTTCCAAATAAAGGGCTTACTACAGCAGCAGATAACGGTATTGCACATCGCTAGTAACTCCAGTGGACCATGGTCTGGCAGTCACTGGAAGTGTGGGAAGATCCCTTGGAGACCGTCATTCTCAGATATCCTGCCAAACGCCCTCTTACCTGTGTGTTTTTGTATCAAGATCATTGTTTCTGTTAAAATGCAGCTGCTGAGAAGAAAAATGACTGAGAAATCTTGTTTACAGCTACAGCATTATAAGGAAAGTGTTCAAGGCCAGATACGCCTCAGATATTTAACCAGTAAGCCTTAGTTGTACATAAACACTTTTACATCAACAAAAGCTTTCAGCTCTCACAGAAGACAGTTACTCAATAACGTTTTTGTTGTGCCACAACTCCCAGTTTTGTTTTGTTTTGTTTTGTTTTTTCTATACTCAGTTTTTCTTTAAATCTTAAGTTTGGATTTATTTTTTTTTCCCTTCTAATTATTCATGTACCAGATTTTCTTGTACAGTGTTTTCACAGCTTTACCATTTGCAGAGACCACACACCCTTTTAAATTACATATTCGTGTAGCTACCTAGAGTTGTATCGTCCAGCCACCCGGAACAGAGATGTCTGGTGGAACATTTGCTTTCACTGTTTGTGCAATATGCATTTATTTCCTATACAAAATGCTTTAAAAGTCAGTTGAAACTAGAATTATTTTAAGAGTCCTGTTTTCTGCCTTCATCGGTCACTTAAAAATCAAAGTTTGTAGTGAAAGATGCTAGATCTGTAATCGTCACATTCATTTGAGCAGGTACTGAGTGATGCTGTATATATAAATGTGTTCTGGTTTGATTTTTCAGACCACCACGTGGCATGCTTGAATATATTTCCCTATTGCAAATGTCTGTTAATGCAAATTAGGCTACTCCAGAATAGTGTGTTTAACAAAGTTCATTAATTTTTATGGTATAAAGGATTTAGACATTGTACATTGTATGGAGCCCTATCTTTGCAAAAGGTCTAAACTATATGAAATACTTTATTATCTTTTCTTCCCTTTTTTTTTTTTGTTTTGTTTTGTTTTGTTTTTCATTTGATAGTGTTCACCATAATAAAAAAATGCATAAATATAAGTGCTTCACTACATTTCACATACCTGTATTTATCCGAGTGCTGTCCAAAACTGTTGTGCTAGCCAAAGTAACGCTACTAAATCATTTGAGAAGCATAACCCGTTACACTCACGTTCATCTTTATATGCACTGTTGCCACGTGAGGAGGCATCTGATTTGACACCACCACCACGTCAGACCATTTTATACATTTCAGTGGCCTTTAAAAACAAACAAACAAAGTACTCGAGTGAAGATTGCTTTTGTTAGAAACAGCTTTTATATTTCATTCAGCCATTGGGAATACGACATCCTATCGGCACATACTTCATTGCCTAAAAAACCACTGAACAGATCGGCCATTCAAACCAACTGTACATTGTAAAGCTTGTAGTAGCTATTGTATTATTGATTATATTGTATACTATATTAAATGTGAATTTGTACCCCTTCATTTAAAAAGGTCATTGTGTTCTACTGCCTACTGGGGGCTGGGGTTCGCTGTGGGGGGGTGGGACCTGCTGGGGAAGGAAGACGCGATGTCCTCCCTCCGCTGTTTGGTTTTCTGAAGATGTAAGGTTATGCTCTTACTACCAAGCTCAGGATTCTCGATGTTCAAGGTACACGGATGGTCCGAGATATCTGATTGCAATCGATCTGTGTGAGAGGTGGGTCTGAACCATAGGGAGCTTCCACTGTCATCCGCTGACAGCAAAGAAGCGCAGAACGGAACAGTTGGAACGGCTGCAGCGTCCCGAGTTCTGTTACAAGACAGCCAGGCACATTCGCCAGTACACGTGGTAAAGCTTGGCTGCCTGTGAATGACAAAATACGTGTTTCTAATATTTTAGTGTTTTATATTTAGGTTATTTATTCTTTATATCTTTAAGAAACGGAATGGCTACTGTGCTATATTGATTTTATTGGTAGTACCGAGCAGACCTTGTATCTGCATGAAACTAGTTGCAAAACCCACTATTTTGGAAAAAAAAAAAAAAATAGAAACAAAAGAAGTATTTTGACATATACGAATAAAGTGAATACAAACTATTTTAAATGTGTGAAAGTTTTACTGAGGAGACGCTGAAATTTGCTGTGGGCTGAAAGGACGTTCTAAGTGTTGCTATTTCCATTCTTCGGAGGGCATTTCTCATTCAGCGCATTGTTTGGGTGCCAAATTGGAGTACCTTCCAGAGATTGTGATCAGATTGTGACTCTTTGCACATCGCTGTACATGCACATCTGTAAATGCTACAGTAAAAATGCCGTATTTATGCAATCTGTACCAACCTGGACAAATGTTTATATATTTTACATAAACCTGTCTGTGTGCAGAATCTTGAGAAGCATTTTTTCCGTGGTGTTAGTGGGAGCTCAGGCAGCAGCTGCTCAGCTCATGTCACAGTCACACTGCACCGGTTGTGTGGCTGACCACGTGCAGCCCAGGAAGAGCACACCGACACAGAAGCAGCGCAGTGGCACAGGACTGCTCTGTGGGGTAGGGGCCGTTTGCACGTGAGAAATACTTTGCTGTAAGGCTGCTTCCATGAGCTGCAGCTGAAACGGTCATTCAGAACAGCTGCTTACAGGAGCCACGCTAAGCTTTGGTTCCTTAACACACCATGCAGATGGCTGTTTTCCCGTGGTATATGTACATGCTGTCAGCATTCAGCTGCGGTGATTCAGATTCCTTAGGATCTTGGTTTGAAGCCACGAGCAGCGAGGGGCAGAAATGGTGGTGACAGAGGTACATGCTTTACCTTTGCCCTGAGTGTTACCTTTGTCTTGAGTGCCTCGAGTTCCAGTGGCGGAGCACTGGCACAGGCTGCACAGAGAGGGGGTGGGGTCTCCTTCTCTGGAGATGTTCCAGACCCGCCTGGACGCCTACCTGTGCAACCTGGGCTAGGGAGCTGCTTTGGCAGGGGGTTGGACTCCATGATCTCTGGAGGTCCCTTCCAACCCCTACAGTTCTGTGATTTTTTGAGTGCCAGAGCCCAGGAGGGCCCTGCCCGGGCCGTGTGACCGCAGGACGTGCCCAGCAGCCCGGTCAGAAGGTGGCTGAGTGAAAGACAGAATTAAAGCCAACAAAAAAATACCTTCATAAACCCACGCTGAAGGGAGAGCCGCTGCCACACGGGTGAAGTCATCGGCTGTTCGTGCTTTTGTCAGCACCTCCCCATTCTGTGTTACTGATTAGATAGGGAAAGTATGCAGTCGTTGCAGAAAGGAGGAACTGTTCGTTTTTCATCTGAAGGCATCACCTGTTGGATGTCTAATGTTTCAGATCTGCTCGGGGATAACGACGCGGGGACAAAAGCCCCGCATTCCACCTAATTATTTCGCCCTTCGCGTTTCGCAAACGCATTGAAGCCGAGCTCAGCAGTTAGCCAGGCCAGCGCAGCTCCTCTCCCGCTGCGGTCTTTTCCCTTTGTTATGTGTGCTGGACTGAAAAACAAAGCGGGGGGAGGTGGGTGAGAAGAGCCGTGGGTGCTGCGTTGGGCACTCCGCCCGCGGCACCGCTCCCATCCTCGGGGCAGAGGACGGGGGCTGAGCTCAGAGTTGGGGCCGCTGCCCGTGCAGGGCTCTTCCAGTGGGAAGCAGGGCGCCGTCGGCTGTGACCCCGCGATGCGAAGGGCTGCGGAGCTGCCGCTTTCTGGGCGCTTCCCAAGGGAAAGAGCGCGGCTCCGTCCCGCCGGCTGGGATGAAACGCACAGCCGGGTAAAGCGTACGAACAATACCCGGGCCCGGGCTGCGGCCGGGAGGGGAAGCGGCCGCCAGGGGGCGCTGGAGCTCCGGCAGCGGCCGCCGCTGGAGCGGCGCCGCGCGGACCCCGCTTCATCTGCCGCAGCGCTTCTCGCGGTGCCCGCCGCCTGTTTCCGCCCGCCTGCTTCGCCCTTCCCGCTCTCGTTGGCTCTGCCCGCGGAGCTGACCGCCGGACCCCCCATGGGCACGGCGCTCTCTGCCTCTCCTCGCCCCGCCGCCTGCCTGCCCTCCTTGTGCCGCTGCACCTCCACACAGCCAGCGCTCAGCAGCACGCAGCGATAATGGCTCGGCAGATGCCATTAATCCTTCCCTGACCGCAGGATCTTTTTTTTTTCCCCCTGATAATCTAATCTTGGCTCGGGAGGAATGTCTCCACCAAGCCAATTAGTTCCCACCTACTCCAGTTTCTCTCTAACCCAGGGGAGTGCTTCTGCCGTAAGCTAAGCGCTCTGCAAGTCACCTGTTCCCACCACATGCAGCCGTTCCCCTCCTCGCTGTTTTTCGTAGGCGTTTTTCTCCTCCATACCTCTGCACGGCTGAAGGCGAAAGCAGCTAAAGGTCCTGCACGGTTCCTGCTGATCTCAGCCCGTCGAGGTGTTTGCAGGATAACAGCCGCTCACTGCTTCTGGCTCTGTTTCCTCTCACCCCTTTATGAGTGTCCAACAAACACACGGGGATGCCGGTAGGGTCTGTGGCTACTTGGGGCCAATGGGATTAATAGGTCCCTGGCTGTGGATCTGCTTGTGTGCAGGACAAGGTCTGCAGCCTGTCCCCTTGAGGGACCCACAAGTAACTTTTAAGACTTTAATACATATTTAAAACTTTACTACTTAAATGCCACAGCAGCTTTCACCTTTGACACTAAGTGATTCACACTATTAGAAACACTCAGAATTCATTTTTAAGACGGGTCCTCTCTGGTTTGTGACAAAACAGTTGATTCTGTCAGAAACAGCCCCACACCTTCCTTGAAAGAAGTCCCGTTATAAAGCGTGCCGGCACCGCGTGAATGATAGGAAGTGTATTTGATGTTGGTGCTCTTTAAGCCGTTCTCTCCCTTTGTGTTTCGTTTGCTTTCTCAGCAAAGACTGTAAGCTGTCCCAGCCGCTCCCTGTCCTCTGCTTACACTCACTGATACGCCACAGCCACTGATTGATTGCTGTTTGTGTTTGTTTTGGACACTTCCAGATGATTGCTACTAATAACCAGCGCTGAATTCCTGAAATATCTGCCCCGTTCTCCTACGAGGCAACTTCTTTACGGTCCAACGTACGAAAAGCACCGGGTCCTGGAAGTACTGTGGGGCAGGAGAAGAATAAACTCCAAACGAGTGGCTAGCTCAAACAAAGCGTTGTAGAAAGCCATCACACTACATTGTGCATGCCTCATGGAGCACGTTGCAGCGCGGGCCAAGCTCCTTAGTCAGCTGTGTGAGGAGAGCTGTGAGCTGTCCCGCTGGGCCACGGCCGTGTGCCCTGCAGCGGGGCCATGGCACGGAGCAGCAGAGCTGGTCCACCTCCTGCTGGATTTGGTTTCTCATTCTTTTTATGCTTCAGTTTGGGGATACGGAAAGATGGGATCTGAATTGTCTGTACAGTACAGAGGATGCTGTCTCAGCTGACAGTTCCTTCAGCTCTGGTGAAAGCTTCTCGGTGTACAAAGAGCTTTATACTGAGCGCTAATGGAGGTCATTAGATGTCGGCATCCAATCTGGAAGCTTATCATAAACACAAGAAGTAACAAAGGTGGTGTTATTCAGATAACTTAAGGTTATCTCAGCTGTAACGTAAACCTATGATATTACTTTTGTCATACGGAGAGGTACAGGCAGCCCTTGGCTAGCAGATAGCGCAGGTGGCACGAGAGCTGTGTGACCTGGCAGCTCCCCATTACCTCAGCCAGTGGCGGCCCCGCTGACTCTCAGGCTGGAGCACAGCGTGGCACAAACACAGCGCAGAAAACATCCCGTGCTGGCTTACGTCCAGAAGGCAGCATGATCTCTCTCAAACAACGGGGTGCAGGGACACCAAGATCACCTCTGTTTGGAAGCAGTTCATTCCTATAAAGGGCAAATGTAGGGGCTGGACTAGTGAGCCAGCAAAGAGCCAGCTCCATTGCCTCCGCTGTTAAGTCTAGTGGTACGTTATCTTTGAACATTTTTCTTGATGTAAGTCACTTTACATTTGTTTACATCGAATTTCTACATTGAATTCCACGTGCTGCTGCTTTGTCAACACCACCCAGTCTGCAATGTTATTTTTCACTTTATCAGATCATTCTGTTTCTTTCCAGTACTTCATAGAATATCTCAAGTTGGAAGGGACCCACAAGGATCACCAAGTCCAACCCCGTGCTCCTCACAGACTGCCCAAAATCAAACCCTACATCTGAGTGCATTGTCCAGACTCTCCTTGAACTCCGTCACTCGGGGCCGTGCCCACTGCCCTGTGCAGCCCATTCCATCCCACCGCCCTCTGCGCTGAGCACACCCAGGGTCCTCAGCCTCTCCTCACACATCTTGCTCTCCAGACCCTTCCCCATCTTCACAGCCCTCCTTTGGACACTCTCCAACAGTTTTATGTTGTGATACTGTGGCCCCCAAACTGCACACAGTGCTGCAGGTGAGGCTGCGCAGAGCAGAGCAGAGCAGGACAGCCCCTGCCCTCACAGGGCTGTGAAGCACTCTGCTGTGGGAACCTCCCTGGGTCCCTTCTCAGGGAGCACAGAAGTGGGACTGCAATGGACCAGTTGTCTTCTCAGTGTGCTTCTTTGTACCGTGCTCATATCCTGGCCCTACTGATGTGTTGTCAGAAGACTTTTTTTCCCTGGGTTTTTTTTTTTTTTTCCCCTCCTTTGAGCATACTCCTAGCTTGCCTCAGAGCCTTTATCTTTTTCTCTCTTCTCATCTAAATGCTGTAAGACCTGTCAGCTTGTTTTTTTCTCAGCTTTCTTATACTTCACTTCGTAATGCTTTGACTTCACGTCTGCTTTTCGTCCTGCTCTTCAGCACATTGCTCTAGGGCATCCTAACCCCATTCACTGTTCAAATCTGGCTCTAGACAGTACATTATGGATAGTAAAAAAGAGGTAGCACGGTTCCTTGGTAAACTGTTTCAAAGCTCTGCTGACTGAGCTCCATCACAAAGAGCGAGGAGCTGTAAGATAAGCAGTCATAAAGGTCTCCTTTCCTGTAAGGTAGGAAGAGCACACGGTACAGAACATGAGAAGCAGCAAAAGAACATGTTACAGAGTGAGATTGTGAGCTGTGGCAGAAAATGTTCTTTCCCAGTATGCCTTTGAAGTCATCTCTGCTGTCATTCTCATCCACAACTGCAAACTGGAGACAGATGGCAATCTCTGCATGAATTTCTCATAGTATCAGTTGAAGAATAAAGCTAACTTCCTACTGTAAGTTTTCATTTACCTTTCCCTGCTGCAGTCCTCCATCAGTCTGATTAATGAACTTAGCTGCAACATACAGTACCACATAGTTTGAAGAAGCTATTTGTTTATTTATGGTCAAATGATAGCAGAGTTGAAGAAGAGTGAAAACACAGACAGAAAGCAGGCTGGAAGGTGTGCCCCTAGGACTGATCTCGAACACTAACACCTGCTGATAAATCCAGCTATTACACAATGCTCTATTATCATCACAAGCAATGTTTCAAATCAGATGACAGAATTTGGTAGACTGAATGAGATGAAGATGAAAAGAGAATTTGAAAAACAGGCAGTACGGATATCAACAGAAATAAAATCTCTCTGTATGCCTAAAAAGGGAAATTTAGTAGAGACAAAATATGCTATCCATTGTCCAGAACTCAGACAGAGAGTATCTCCACAGCTTCACTAGGTTTGCTCCTCTTGGAGATGCCAAGGCAGTGTGAGTGATCTGAGACAGGAAAGCGAGTATTGCTACCAGATGATGTGCAAGAAGAGCTTAAAAGGAAGAGTCAAGAGGGACTGCAATGCTACGGTAGAGGATTATTTTACTTTTACAAGGAGATTTCACCTCAGAAACATCTTGGAGCATAAGTGGGATTTTATAGAAGGATTAGAGAAGAGTTGCAAGTCAGTGCTTTAATGGGAAAGGTTTAAAGAGAAGGCTCTTGAAATTCTACGGATAAAAAGTAAAGCAGGTATTTCTGTGAAAAGGTGGCGGTAAGATTTCATGGAATTATAGTGATTTTAAGCAACGGCGTTTGTGGAGGAACAGCACAAGTCGGTAGGTGGTGAGCTGGTGTACTAAGTGGTGTGCGTGAGGATTATCCAGCAGGTGAAATGCAGAGCAGCAGGGAGGTTTAATGGGACTGCACAGGAGTGAGTTGAATACACTTTGCAAGAGCAACAGAGCAGGTAGAGCAAGCATGGGACTGAGAAAATTTTCACTGGGAGAAAGGAGATGAAGAACGTTGTTTGAGCGGGCTCCCAAGGGAGGGGAGGTGGGAAGCACCAGACAGTGCTCCGACTGGGGGTTCTGGGGAAGCTCAGGTATGACAGACACAGCTGGGGCAAAGTCAGCTGCTGTGACAGCACCATTGCTGAGATGTACCACCCACCCTTCACTGTGCTTACATCCACTATTTTGTCCCAATAAACATTCAGCAAGCATCAACAAATGTCAGTGAGGGGCATTTTTTCTGCCTGGAGGAATTCCGTGACACACCTTTGCTTCATACACACTTCGGTGTCAGACACCATTCTGTCATACTGCCCCTCTGCTCCACCTGCCACACAGCAACGAGATGTAATGGAATATTGTTGGGAAGGTCCAGCCTCTACTGCCATTATCACTGACATAGTAAGACAGGAGGCATTACTTTTGCATCAGCCCTTGTACCTTACTGCATTCGCTGCTTTATTTTCCAAATAGTCTTTGAAAAATTCCACTTTGTAAAAGACTGCAGCTGTGATAAAGTTGCATGCAGAACCTGAGTAAGACTGGGCAACATGGTTGAATCTAGAACTGGAACCACGGCAAGCTGAAGCAACGTGCAGCCTTCTCCAAAGGAACTGGCTTTAATGTGCTCAGTCCTAAAATGAACTTCATTTCCTCGAGATTTTAGGAGTAGATGCTGTTTTCTGTCCTGAATTGAAAATATGAAGTGTTTGCTCTCTGCCTGGCAAAGGACACCACGATCATCCCACCATGTCCTGGTGGTAATTTTACCTCGGGGGGAAGATCTCATTCCATAACAATGAACAGACAAAAAACAATATTTTAAGGCTTAGGGACCCTAGTTGCTGTGCCAGCCTAAAACATAGCTAATAACACCAACTCTATCTCTAGGCCTTAGGAATATCCCCAAGGTCGTTTTAAGTAAGAAAAGAGAAAACTGCAGCTCTAAAAACTGCTGGCAGTGCACTTGGCTCTTCCCAGCTGTGGCTGAGGAGAATGTGCAGTGCGATACTTCAGCTATTTGGGACTTTATCCCTGAGAGCTCTCCAGCACAGCCAGCTAACTGGGATGCAAACACCTGACAGTCAGCGTTTTCGCACTGGGCACTCGGGTCCAGCCCCGCTCACCGCTACGTAACACCTGTTAATGTATAACAGACTGCAAGGAACGCAGCCTTGGGAAAAACCCAAACAAACCAACAAACCCCCGGAGTGTTTTTAATAGGAGATAAAATAACAGCCATAAAGGTGGCAGCAGCGGTCCCAGCTGCGGGCTCTCGTGCAGGGAGGTGGGC
>VXAB01013878.1:0-106560 GCA_013399175.1 Odontophorus gujanensis
ATCAGTTCAGGAAGGATGGCATCTCACCCGAGTAACACCACGCTGGGCAAAGAGTGACCATAAGGGAACAGCAGGGATGAAGCATTAAGGACGGACTGCAGTCCCCCCATTCCCTTGTGCTGCTTTAGGAGAGGAGGTAGGAGTGGATTAGGGGGAAGGTGGTTTTAGTTTGCTTTTAGTTTCTCACTTCTCCAGTCTGTTAGTAGTTGGCAATAAACTACATTATTTATTTCCTTGGAGAAAATGGATAATTTCAGATACTTTTTAGAAAACTGGAAAAAAAAAAAAAGTCCCTGAGTGATGCTTTAGAGTGAGGCCAGAAAAGACTCTACCAGTTCAGAAGCTAAGAGATTAGTGATTTCCTATAAAACAAAATCTTCAGACTAAATCTGACTCATATTTTCTGTGCAGGGGAAAAAAAATAAAAAAAATTACTACTCTAAAAAATATATCACAGACGAAAAGTTAATATAAAGTTTGTACTCCATGGATCTCAGAAATCTAAATTGCCATTTACTAATTCATCTTCTATATAACTAGCAACTATGAAGACTTGTAACATTCCACATACATAAATTAATATAGCAACCCACCCATTTATCAGTACAACTCCTTTGTTCACTCTGAACTCGATGTGATAGCTGGTCACACCTGATTTATTTGCAGCGGTGCATTTTTTTGATGTTAACATGCACTATGCAAGCAGTGGAAGTTTAAGGGTATGTTTCAGTATTTACCTACTTTAGAGGAGAAATGGTTGAGAAAATACTTCTACTTACTGATAGTAGGCGGCAGAAAAAGTCCGTTTATATTACGAGGTTTGCTATGCTGGAAGATGCAACTGATCCTCACACAGCCTAACGGCTGCGTTTCCCAGAAACACAAGATGTTGCTGTACTTTTGCTGTGAGACAAAACGTTTTCAAACATTGTTACAGTGTACTTTGATGAACAGATGACTAACACTTTGCAGGACCACACAGTGCTCTGTTAGAATGTTTAAAGTTAACTAAGTAAAAGGATAAAGAACTGTTGCCAGATAAGAATAAAGCAGTCTACATACTCTATTGTGTCATTCTCTACTGCAGACATTTTACAAGATGTTGGGAAGAAAAAAATCTTTCTTTTTTACACAGTATTCATTTAATTTATGTGTGCCTGAGTTTTCTTTTCTACAGAATGAGATTAGCAGACCCATCTCAAACAAAATCCGCTGTAGAAGTGCAAATCTCATGCATATACTCTCCTAAAAGACATGGAGATGTGGGAAAACAAGGACTATAAAAACTCAAAAACACAAAAATACCTAAAAAAAAAACCCCTGAAAACATACAAATTTAGGAACTTGTAATCCTTGTACAGATTTGTCAGACTTGGATTACAAAACAAAGGAATAAAACTCTTTTGTTTCATTTCCCTTTCAAAACCACGTTGGCAGGAGGAAGTCAGTTTTGATTTTAGACTTAAAATTGTGCTTGAAGGAACTCACTCTTTTCTACCTTTATGTTAACTCTTCCCTTGTCTCCATAATGTTCACAAGATATCAGAGTTCAGAAGTTTCTCGCAGTGACAGAATCTTCACTTGAAACACTAATGCAGAGAATTATTCTGAGGCTAAGACATACTAAATTCCCATATACAGTGTACAAGTCTGCTTTAAATTGCGAATCTCCTCCAGTAAAACTACTTGTCATTAATGGGAGAGACCATACAGCAGCCAAGTATAAAAATATGATGAAAAATATTTACAAATTACCAAAATTATTCAGGATTTGATGTTCTGAGACTAATATCATTACACTGCTTTGGCCACCTGCCAGCTGTTTTTTCATATGACACACAGAAGCTTAATGGGGAAAACCAAGTTGGTCATCCAATTACTGCTGCTTCACTTCTACATACAATCCCAGTGCTGGGATAATACTGATCAAGATTTTTCCAGATTACGTCTGTGTACAAAAGTGCACAATCAGCACATTTCCAGTGAAAGTCCCTTTCTTTAGTCAAAATTCTCTGCCTTAATTATGTTTTTTGATTCTGGCATCTTCTCTGATCATACAATTCACTTTTTGCTATAACCTGAGCTGTCACTCTCAAGCATGTAGCAAGGAAACTCATAGTTACAAACAGGCATGTGCTCATGACCGTTACTCTGAAAATGGGAAAACCAAGTTTAAATCTGGGATATGAACTATAAATCAGCTGAGACTTGTGAACACCAGACAACCAGCTATTTCTTAATGAATTTGTCTTATTTTTCTTTAAGGAAAACAAAGTCACACTTGAAAAACGTTTGAATTCTCCATGAAGTAAATGGAAATATTCCCATTTGTTCTGGAGAGACAAGTTTTACTCAGCTTCAAACATTAGCAGCTGAAGGAGCTGAGTCAAGGAGCAGCATCTCAGCACCACATTGTTTTTGGAGTTCAGCCAATATATATATTTGTCCACTCACTGAGACACGCTGGGGTTTGGAGTCAAAGCCTGTCTCTGAAGCACCAATGCCTATATCACTGATACTCAGGTAGATGCAATAACCAAGAACCAATCCACCCCTGGATTTTTACCAGCTAGAACAGAAACATTTCTTTTAAGTTTTGAATGGCTTCATTTTCTGTAACAGGTTTTGAAGAAATTCAGGTACTCAGTGTAAGCAGAACTTGTAAACACGGCCTATTTAATATAACACCGACAGATTGACAGAGATGAATTATGAGGGATTTTTAATGTCTGTGTTCCCTGAGTATCCGAGCCCTAGCCACAGGAGAAATTAGGACAATTAGCTCTTCTTACTTCTGAAAATTAAATAATTGATTTATGTATGCCATGATAGAGGCATGCCAACTTCTAACGTTAGATAATAAATCTCCCTCTCAATACCCATGTATCAAAAAACTCACGGATGCTGATTAGAATCTATAGCATTTACCTGTGCATATGGAGAATAAAAACTGCGGTCATTCCCACCTTGAGCCATTTTCACTTCTTTTGTACTTACTCTACTCGCTTTATTCCAGCAGAGCACACGTTAAAACATAAAAGACACCAGCGTACGAGGAAATCTTAAATTTGTCCCCAAAACAGTAGTTTTCTTTACAAAAAGGTGTTTTCAGAACTTCAGCTCTGCATCTGTTTTGAAAGAAATCTCCAACTGATGGCCTAGCTAAGACTAAGTACAGCTGAGCTGAGAAGGTGGCCTGGTTTGCTAACGGCCAAAGTTGGTTTCTAGGGTAAACAGAACGTTACGTGTCCACCGCCCCTCCAGACTTTGTGACATCATCAGATGACATCATCTAACCTTTCAGGCTTGAACATGGCCCCTATTTGCATTGCTCCAGAATAAAATATGGAAAATCAAACATTTTCCAAGAGGTGTTTTTTTGTTTTTTGTTTTGGAAACAATTCTTTCAATATTTCTTCTTTCACAAAGTTTGATGTAAAATGGAACGGACCTATTTGGCATAGTTTAAAGGACACCCGACTTCTCATTGTAGACGTTACGGTCTTCTAACCAGACCTCTGATACAAAACTTATGCCTGGATTTTTAAGCGAAGTCCTCGTACCCTATGTTTTTCTTACCGTATCGCTCTTTGGGCTGAGACACTTGCTGCTTACTGTGAGTACGCTCTGATGTGCTGAGAGCTTATGTTGTTTCTGCTAATTGTGTCCTCTCTCTCCCATGATGTCCACTGCCACAGCTAAAGCAGAACAGCATACACTTGTGACACCGATTAACACTCAAGTCTCGGGTTGCCTCTGCGCAAAAAAAATAAAAAAAACAACTAGGGGTGAAAATAATTTTTTAGTCCTGGAAAGCGCTCAGATGTGCAGTTACCCCTGCAACGTGGGACGAGAACTATAACACTGTGTGATGTGGGCAGCAGTGCGCACTGTTACCGCTGCCAAGAAGCATTCTGAGTGCAACCTGACACGGAGCAGACTCCACTCTTTGGGGACACCGCTTCCATGCCCGTGTAGGGACGGACGGAAGAGTACCGAGCGACGGCGGTGGCTCAAGTAACAACCAACGGCTTTCGCCTCAGCCGCAGCGCGAGCTCCGCGCCGCCGCTCGGGCCTCACACGCGAGAGGCGGAGGCGGCCCCGCCGGACTACGTCTCCCATAGCGCAGCGCGGTGCGGGCGCGCTTCCGGCTGCTCGCGGGGTCGGCGGTGGGAGAGGGTCGGCGGGGCCATGAGCCGCAGGGGTGCGGTGCAGCGCAAGGTTCCGTGCTTGTTCGTGACCGAGGTGAAGGAGGAGCCGTCGGCCAAGCGGGAGCGCCAGGTGCGCCGGGCGAGGCCGGGAGGAGGCGGCGGCGGCGGCGGCGTCGCTCGAGTGGAGCCCGGCCCCGCTGCAGGGGGGCAAGAGCGGAATGGCACCCGTCTGTGCGGCTGCAGGCTTTAACGCTTCCTGTTGTCCTGCCTCAGTGGAAAACAGCTGGGATCCATCTGTGTGATTTGCTCCCCTTGATGTTTACTTGCAGTTGCCGGGGTTAACCTTTCAGTACCTGCGCCCTGTCATGTTAGGGTCCTCCCCTAAGTTGCTATTCCTTCATAGAGAAAAAGCAATTGGGGTTAGGTGTGAGGGCAAGGATGGCACTGGGGTATGGCTGCTTTATACGTGGCGTGGGGGAGCCGTTGTAAAGTAGAGAGGGGAGATTTCGTTTGGATGTAAGGTGGAAAATCTTTATTCAGAGGGCTGAGGCACTGGCATAGGCTGCCCAGAGAAGCACCGATGTTAACGCAGTTTCACTAAAACTGTTACAGAAGTACCACTAATGATACCTCATAGAAACGTTAACTAACCGTGGCTGGATATTATTTCAGATCACAGAATGGCTTCTTCCTTTATTCCAAGTGGAAAATTATTTTGCTAACAACACTGACACTAAGTATTATGTTGCAGTGTTTTGGCACTTTGCAAGTCAGTGGTATGTATATTGAATTGATGATGGTGCCATTGCCATTCAGTTCCAACCCAGAACTTAGGAGCAGGCAGTCATGCTGGATTTCTGTTAGCATTGTAATACAGGAAGGTATATCCCAAAATTCTGTCACGTTGGACTGGAACCCACATAGATTAAACATACTATCTAAAGTGGAAGGCAAAAGAATCTCTAAATACTAATCAAGAATGGAAGGGAGGGTCCAAGTTCACAAATAGTTTGCCTTCTTTTTTTTTTTTTCTTTCAGCATTTTTCAAACTTGTCTTACAGAAGTGATGGTTCATTTTGATAGTATTAGAAATTCAGAAATATAATGTAGAGTGTCAAACTTGCAGAGGCCAGCAGTTCTGAGCAAGACCTTCTGAAAACAATGCAATAATGTAGCAGTGCTTAGGATTTAAAATACCTGTCTTCTTTTCAGCCATTTAAAGTTTTGGCAACTGAAACCCTAAATGAAAAGGCATTAGAGGCAGATATATACAATGCGATTCCTACTGAAAAGGTGGATGGAACCTGCTGTTACGTAACGACCTATAAAGGTAATAAGGAAGATCCATATGCAAGTTTTTCATGTTGACTAGTGGCCTAGTTTAGTTGACCATAAAGTAATAGTTTCTGTAAGCATATTAAGATGTCTGTAAAGTTGTTAAGAGATTTTACTCTCTTAAGTAGTAAGTTACTGTGTTTAAGTTACTGTGCCTCATTTTAAAAATTATTATTAGTAAATATACTTTGCACACTGGAATTTATACAGAGGATGTTTAATTTCCTTGAGAAGGTTCAGAATGATGGGGTTTGGGAGACAATCTGAAGATTGGTTCATTGTATCACTAGGATTTCCTGCCTTTCCCTGAAACTGTAAGAAAACACTGTAGTAAATTAGGCAAAATTCTACAGGTAGATTTTCAGATTGGTGTACAATAACAAACTCATTAATTAAAGCAGTTCTTTGGGTGTAAAATTTTTGTAGTTACAAAAGAGTGACAGCTTCATGCTTTAACTTTTATGCACTTGATTTCTGTACTGTGCAAGGTTTGGTTACCTGAGTAAACCACTGTTTTTATACTTCTGGGATCTGTAGGGCAACCACGCCTGTGGGCCAGGCTGGACAGAAGACCCAACAAACAAGCTGAAAAAAGGTTCAAACGATTCTTATATTCAGGAGAAGATTGTAAAGGTCAGTAAAGAATTTTTTCCTGCTCTGGTGTTGTGTTTTTTCTGCTGGATGCTTCACCTCTCATCTGATGCAGGAAAAATCACTTACCTTTCTCCATTTTTTTTCATGTCTTTTCTTCTCTTGTCCTAGTTTAAATGTATTACTGGCTATTCACGTAGCTATTTCTTAATCTTAACTACTTAAAGGCTAATATGTTACTTTAGACCTCCTGATTCTAGACTGTAAAGGAAATGTTGATGCTTTTATAAAGTAATGTGCACTACTGTCTTTCAAATAAAGTTTAGGTCACATTATTTTAACTCTTGCATTGACAGAGGATCAAAACGTAATTCTGTCTAACAGTCTGACAAATTCTGAATGCTGCATTTTTATGTCTAGAATTTATTTGGAATGTTGAAGAGGATTTCAAGCCTGTTCCAGATACCTGGATCCCAGCCAAGGAAATAGAGTTCTCTAATGGCAATCCTTTGCCTGATGAAAATGGACATATGCCAGGTACACGTGGTAAAATGGTGACAAAATACTGTTTTAAGGTGCATCAGAATTCGTTCCAGAGTTAAAAAATGGTATCTAACATAGGCAGAAAACAAACAAAATATTATTTGTTCATTGTCCTGAAAGGCTTTATTCTGCCATACTGACAATAATTAGTTTGCCTTCGGCTGGAGCTCTGTCTGTTCATAGTAGAAAATTGCCTTGTTTGTATTCCTGTTAACGTTCCTTATAACTGTTTCTCTAGTTACTCTGTTTTTAACTAGGGTAACTGTTGTTGGTTTGGTTTGCTTTTAATGCGTATATACTTTAAATTGGCATTTGATAAATGTAGATACTTACTTTGGTAAAATGCAATGTTTTTTTGTAGGTTGGGTGCCTGTGGAGAAAAACAGTAAGCAGTATTGCTGGCACTCATCTGTTGTAAATTATGAGGCTGAAATGGCACTTGTATTGGAACACCATGCTGACCCTGGGCTCTTGGAAATTAGACCAGTACCACTGTCAGAACTTGTAGAACAAACACTGGAGCTTATTGGCACAAATATTAATGCAAATCCATATGGTAAGTTTGTGTGGGTAAAAATACTTTATTCAGTGATGTTTTATCTGCAAATGCATTAATTTTCGTTGTATAATGTTGTTTTTTTTTCCTCTTTATGTAAAAGAAATGAAAAGGCATGCTGAAATAGTAACATTTACTAGAAAGGAAAGAAAGGGCTAGCTTCAGGAATACTCACAGGTTGGAACCCAAAAACCACTCAGCTCAGAATGTCGAATTCTTACAAGCCTGTCTGTTAAACTTCTTTCTGCCTGCATGTTCTTCGGGAGTTCATGTGAAAATGCTTTGCTATAGCATTTCAACAAAGAGGAGCAGTTTTATTCATGCAGAGGACCACAAAAACTTCTGCATGAACATAACTGATTTTTAAAAATATATACCTATTGCACATATCTATATATAGGTGGCAATTCATAGTATACCTAAAACTGAGGTTTCTGCTGTATCGATGCAGATCTGTGTGATATTTGAGAGGGAAAAATGGCTGTGCTGTTGAAGAACTCTGGTTTCTTGTAGTCAAGATGTAGGTTTTAACTACTGCTTATTGCAGGTTTCAGGCTGTTAAGGTGTAGCATCTCATTTTTAATAAGAACTCCCCAGAAAAGAAGAATACACTAACCAAAAAAAATTGTTTTAAATGTTAGTTCTTAAAATATTTTAAGATTGCAGCATCTTCTTAATGCTGCTTAGTTCATTAAAATAGAAAATTGTATTCAGGTATAGATTTTTGTCTTTAGAATTAGTTATGAATTGCAGTTTTAAAATTATTAAATACTGTGCATATCTTCTTAGGGAAATGTAATTTTTAAAGCTAGATTTTGTCTGTGACTTCTCCCTTTCAAAGCTTGTTAACAGAAAGCACAATTAAGCACGAGCACCAATGAATTTTAACTTACTATCTTGGCTGTAACTGTGATTGCTGAGGAAGGACAGGAAAAATACTAGTACGTAGTCGAAGAATTATGTTAGAATTTAAAGAAGCAGCAACAAAAATTTTTTATAGTTTTGGTCTTTTTACCTGTGCAACCTGGGCTAGGGAGCTGCTTTGGCAGGGGGGTTGGACTACATGATCTCTAGAGGTCCCTTCCAAGCCCTACAGTTCGGTGATTCTGTGAATTTGTTCCTTTTAACACAGGATTGGGAAGCAAAAAGCAACCTATACATCTTCTTGTACCACATGGAGCATTTGAAATAAAGAATCCACCTACTTTGAAACAAAATGACATAGTGTCATGGTTTGAAGGCTGCAGTGAGGGTAAAGTTGAAGGAATTGTTTGGCACTGCCGTGATGGAAGTTTAATCAAGGTAAATATCTAGATAGTGCTTTCTACACATCTGTAACAGTTTCTGGTTTCTGAGGCAATGTGGGTTATTTTTCACTTTTAACCTTGCTTTTCAAATTCCTTATTAGTAATATTAGCAAATTTGGTTACGGTAGAATGAAGCAAGCCACTGAACAGAATTCACTACAGCTGACAGTTTATTAAAATTTTTTATTACCTACATTATGTTTATAGTAATTGAGAATATAAAATAATTTTTCTGTCCACACAGGATTCGGTCAACATTTTAAAACTTTATTTAAAAAATTCATTTCTTGTAATGTTGACTTAGGGACCAAGGATTGTTAATGTGATCTTTGATTAATTAACAGGTTTGTTTTATTTCTGATGCTTTACAGGACACAGTGGTACTTGCTTTCTGTGCTTCACTTAGTCATGTTATCCTAACAACAAATACCTAATTAATGTTTATCAGAATTTATGTAGTACAGAGGACCCTAGAACTGAAGTCCCCTTCCCCCTCAAATTGGGAACTCTTAGGCTGCTATATCAAATCTCTGAATGAATCTGTTTCTTCTTTTTTAGCTCCATCGCCATCATCTTGGTTTATGCTGGCCACTGGCGGAGACATACTTGAATTCTCAACCTGTTGTTATTTCTTTGAATAGAAAAGACTATGATTGTGACTTTGGACCAAAGAGTTTGTTCCACCAGTTTTCGAACCTAGATGGTCAAAGATTTGACAGACTCAAAGATATCAAGTTTGATGACTGAAGTTATTTTTCTCTTTTAAGTTAACAACTGTATGTCGTGCATTCCACTTATTTCCATCTCAGAACTCCTCACAAAAAAGGAATCCTCCTACTTAAGCAGCAAGCTCTGTACTCTACAGTTTGAAGTTTTTCTTAAGTGACTTACTGTATATAATAACGTATGTGACATCCAGAACAGAATCTAGCTTTCAGCATGTTGATCTCATTTCTGAAAAATCCTTAACTTGTGAACTCATTTCTGGAACTAACAGTTATGTAGAACATTGTCTTACACTGTCTGATCCTTAGCTTAGCTAATGAATGTAATAAACTGTAACAGTTCCCTAGGTTGCACTTTTCTAAATACAATTACTCTAACACAATAACATGTAGAATTCGCATTCAGGATCTTTTTCTTATCAGCACAGAACAGATTTCTGGGACCACAATCATGTCTGAAGTGTGAAGATTTCTTAAAACGTTTATGCTTTTCTTGGGTGAAAACTTTTTATGGTATTTAACTGAGAAGCTGCAGTGTTATCCTGGTACCTGAAAAAACTAATTAAGCTACATCCTACCTCTACTTCCACTATTTTTGTGCAAAGATCAATAGGAACAATACTCATTCTATTTGGGAAGATTCTTTGTGAGTAGAAAGAGATTTGACTTGGCTCCGTAGTACCCATTTAAGACTGCAGCTAAATTTACCAATAGCATATTAAGTATTTGAAAAACGGTGGCATAAATATTAAAGTAAGAACAGATGGTGATTTGTGTGGGCTTTATTTTATTTGTGCTATAAAAGAATACATCCATTGATATAAAGTATACATAATGAAAAATTTCACCTAGTAGCTGTACATTTATCTACAAAAATACTTCTAGTCTGGCTGATGCACTGCAGGTATGTTT
This sequence comes from Odontophorus gujanensis, assembly GCA_013399175.1. NCBI lineage: Eukaryota > Metazoa > Chordata > Aves > Galliformes > Odontophoridae > Odontophorus > Odontophorus gujanensis. The sequence goes on from VXAB01013878.1 coordinate 10,121, forward strand.
TCCATTCTTTATTCTTGAATTTTCTACAACTGAGGTAAAAATAACTAAGGTGTAAGAACAGAGACGACCACAACACTGTATGCTGTTGAGATGCAAGACAGCAACAATAAATTACAGTATCACTGATCTGGAGTTCATCATCCATAAGGTGCTCTCAGAGTTTCTGAACTTGAACTTGGACTTTGAAACGTTGACGATGAAGATGTTGAAAACTTTGACTTTTCTTTAAGAATGTCTATAACTGCAGTTACTGTTTTGAACAACATTGCAAGGTAGATGGGGGAGGTATAACTGTTTTTCATTTTGACTGGTGTATGTAATATAAATACTGACCACAATCCATTCACTAATCCAGTTCAGCAAGCTGCAAAACATGCCAAAACATTATGACTTCAAGCTTTTTTTTTTTTTTTTTTGTCCTGGAATGACAGACATGTCAGTATTAGGTAACTGCCCTAGAGTTTATTTTCCATATCAGTGCTGAGGAAACTAAACAGCTAACCAACAGAGGTATCAGCTGGACTATCCACTGGAATGCCAAACCCTTCAGACAGCTTCTTTAATCTTTCTTCTAAAATAATATTCTTTTTTAATTCCTCGTTATAGTTGTATTTCAGATCTTCAATTTCTTCAAAAAAGGAAGGATTGAAGTTCTCCAGTTCTTCTCTCAACTTTTTTGTTTCTTCCTATTACGAAGAACAAAGGGATACCAGATATAACCAACGCTTGGGAAATACATGTCGTCAACAGCTTTTTTCCCTTTTTTTTTTCAGAGGCAAAAGTATTAGAGAACATACGTTCTACTACAGACAAACTCACTCAAGAAGAGAAAATTCACTAACAAAATCAGCTTCATAGGTGTAATGCTTAGAAATTGACTGTTGTTTTAGTGTTAGTTGGGGTACTAAATAGGTTCTAGCTGACTACAGTTGTGCTCATTATCTTGCCAAAAATCATCACTGTAACTCACCTTTAACTGCTCTTTCTCCAGCTCTGAGGCTTTCAGCTGTGCGTGGAGGTCAGCTATTTCTGTCAGTAACTGATCATTTTTATCCTTCTTTGCAACTTTGTTATTTCCTGCAAAAATTATTGACTTGATAAGAAATTTCAGGTAATCTGTTACAATAATACTTTGACTGTTTCAGCTGTAAAGAGATGCAATGTCCGAACTCATTTGTGATCAACAACCACCAAAATTTCAAATCCTCTTGGCTACTATTTGGTTCTTCCACAAATTAGGTACTAGTGTGTAATTCTTGCTCCATAGCACTCGCCTTTGCTTTTGCTGTGGCTTGTTCTGATAGCTGCTAATCGTAAGCCCTTCACAGGGCTGGTATCCTGAAATAGACACTTGTTTTCTGGCAACCTGGAATGCAGGGCAAGAGGAGTAAGAAGCAGGGTTTCAATGAATGACTGAAGTCTTAAAAGCAGTATTTGATGTTTGTAGAACACTAAATATTCATCTTCTTGGAAAGGGAAATATTGCAAAGATTCCAGCCTTGTGCTCAAAATAATTTTTACTAATAATTACTTACAAATATCTTGTAAATTCTGTAATGTCAAGGACCTTAATTTGCTTCAGCTTTATGGTACATTGGCATTAAAAAAGGCATTGAAATATTTGGATTGTATTATTAGGCCCAAACTACACAAAAATCTTAGGCACATAGGAAATGATTACCAGCTTCAGGAGCTTCACTTGTGAACGTGTGTACGCCATGCTTAAAGTCGTCTATCTGGCGTGCTAGTTCTGCTTTTTCTTCCTTTAATCGATTATTAGTTGATCTGGAATATAAAACAATTTTATAATCATTTTAAATATTCTCATGTTTTAGAATATGTAATACATCATTAGAAGCTGCAGTGGCTTTTTGTTGATCATTCTCATATGTTGGCTAAGGAATACAGTACCTTAAAAGCTGGAGCTCCCTGATGAGGCCTTGCTCTGTCCTTGTACCTTCAGGAAAGTGGTTGACAAGTTCCATCTTGAAAGAAAATGTAAAAAAAAAAAAACAAAACAACACAGATTATAGAAAAATAAACTCTGTCAGTATGAACATCAGAATAAAATTAATATTAATCAATCTATTCTTAAGAGTCATCTGGCTTAGATTTTTACTCACTTGTTCTTTTAGATCCTCTAAATTTTTATCAGCATTGTCTTCATGTTCTGTTGCCTCCTGAAGCAGCTGTTTAAGTTCAGTATTGCTTTGGGTTTTTTTAGCAATATCCAATTCCTTCATCTTTGTTTCATGCATCCTGATAATAAAATTATTAGTAGTAATTAAAGAGAAAAAGAGAAGAGGAAAAGCTAACACCTTTACAAAAACAGAAATCCATGAAACATTTTTGTATTATTTTAGAATAAAGGTTCTTCCAAAAGTTCCACCATTGCTGACCTTACTTTGTGTTTGTACTTTAACAAGGAGTTACTGGAATCCTCTATGGTTTTGCACATGTACACCAGGTTTTCCGTGGAAAGCAGAGAGCACAGTAATGCTATTTGATAGCTGAGAATTTCTTACGCAAAACACTACTTTTCAGCATAGTCACCAATATTAGCTGTGCATTTTTTTCTCCAGTGATGAACAAAAGGAGGTGTTGCTTTTGGAGCACCTGTCATGCATACACATGTGTATATATATATGTAAATACACACACACACACACATTAACACACAACTACCTATATCAACTAAAAGAGAAGTTAGTGTAAATGGTTTTCAAGAAGGTGAATAACTATAAGAGATACTGTATTCAAACATTAAGCTGATAACATCAGCCCGTAAGGGCCTACCATCTTTACTGCACATTCCTCTTGCAGGGCTTCCTGAACACCTATGAGTACGTGTCCTAAAGAGCACAGAAATCTCAGTGGGCTTAATAACAACCTCTGCATGTTTATATGGTTATATGTAGGTACACAAACACAACCAGGAAAATGCAGGTTCTGGGTCTCTGTTTTTTCTTTCTTTTTCTCCCAGCCCTCTCATATTGCTGACCTTTTGGTAAGATACTAAAATACACGCCTTTTATGTTCAGCTAAAACAGTGATGTTATTCCACAAAGCACACATTCACTACATTTAAGTAGCAAGGAAAGAAAAAAGAGGAAAGAAAAATTATGAAAATGAAAGTATGTATTCTTTTGATAATATCTGAGGAATGAAGAATAGTTTTAATCCATACCTTGTTACAGCAACTGATTTCCAGATTCTCCTGTTAGCTTCATCAAGTTGAGGGCCTGTGCTCTCAGCCAAATTTAGCCTCTTAATGGCTTCCTCTAGCTGTACAGTTAATTTCTCATTTAATATCTCCAAATTGTTCTTCGCTATTCGTAGCTTCTCTCCACTGTCAGCTTCCTATTTCAATAGAAAAAAATAAAAATTACCTTGTATGTTGCAGTGCATTATCTAAAAAGGTGGCAAGACAGTGCTGATAATGTATCCTAGACATATGTACCCCAGACCACTAGCACTGCAACTTTCAAATTCTGTCATGGCCTGTTTCTAAGATGTCTCCACCCCAAATGTAATTAAAAGCTCCGTAACGGCAATAACAATACTTTGAAAAGTATCTACTCCACATGGAGCATTTAAAATAGAAAAAAGAAACTTAGCACAACAAGTAGCTAATGGAAAAAAGGAGGTGCTTTACAATGATCATACCTTTTTCAGCTCTTTACGTAGCCTCTCATTTTCAGTAATGACTTTTTCCATCCCTTTGGTTTTAGATTCATAATGCATACTCAGCTGGTCCTCAAGATGAAGTTTCATTTTTTTCATTTCAGACTAAATAATAAATAGTTTGTTAAAGCATACTGATGTTACTTCAAATTTCCTTTTTGAAGCACAGCAGTGTTACCTAGCAGACTGAACATTTCATCACATATTTAAAGGTATCTTAACATAGAAAGTATCATTCCACAAATCATGTGGTCTGTTACGCTACAATGAAGTTCTGCTTTTGTGCACTTCTGTACTAATCCGCATCAAAAACTGGCTTGCTGTTCAATTTTCTGACTAACTTGTATATAAACTCCTATCTAAATATACCATTTAACATAAATCAGTACCTTTAACCTCTCATTTTCCTGTTCAAGGCCAAGTAATTTCTCATTAGAAACCACAGCTGGAGCTTTTTTCAGATCTTCGTTTTCTCTCTGGACTCTCTCTACAACCTTTTTCATTAAACCAATAGTTTTTTCCAATTCTGGGACTGTCTTTCCACTTCTGCCAGCCTGTGCAGGAGAGAAAGAAAAAATAGAATACAACCTTCTTAGATACTCCAATTCTTATTTTTATGGCGTATTTTCCATTGTTTTATGTTTATTCTAAAGTTTTTAAAGTTTAGCATCATTTGAATCCTCAAGAGTCTTGCACACTTAGCTTTCCAAAAGGTCAAGTGATATATTCAAATCCAGTCAATTTATCAGCTCCTTCAACTTGTTACCTAAGAAAGCTGCAGTTAAGCCTCAAAATTGTATGTATTTTTAAAAATAAAACATTATAACAATAAATCAAAGTACTAGGTTTTATTTTGTTGTTTTTTATTTAGTTGTTTTTTGCATTTTATTCCATTATGTTTTTCTTGTAGAGCAGTTTCCTGATCCAACTGACTGCACAGCTCCTGGAATACTAGCACTGTCTAAAGGGGAAAGAAAAAGTCACAATTACCTGGGAGCTTAAAGGACTAAAAAAGGGCCTTTTTTTTAAATTTTATTTTTTTATTTTTTTATGAATCATACTAAATTACAGTGACAGAAGAACTACAGCTTAAAGCATAAGCAAATTTTATTTAAAAAGCAATCCATACTTATTTTCTCTTTTTTTTCTTCAACCATTCTTTTTATGAGGTAGAAAAGTATTTAAAAGAGTGTTCAAATGCCTTTATTTTCTCATACTCTTTGTGGCAATGGACTTCCTCGGCAATAATGATTTAAAAATGTTGCTGTTTCCAATTTTAGGGCCAGAAGTATCTCCTTTCCACAGAGGAAAGGACCACTGTAGAGCAGAAAACGAGTAAGATTTTAGGAGACTTACATAAAAATATACAGCGAGCACATTTTGGACGTGAGAATTACTTACTTCTCTGGAAGCACTGAAGGGATTAGAAGTTTTGTGGTTGTACACAGCAGAACTAGAGAAAAAAAACCCTAACAGATCTTTGTGTCAGAAAAGGAAGTTTCAGAATTTGCTGCCTCCTCAGAATATTTGGAAGAAGCTGTTTACAGACTGAATTGCCGTATCCAAAAGCTACAATGGCATAAGATACTATTCTTTCCAGGTACCCCAAAGCAGAATTCATTCTCACTGTATAATTCAAGGTTCTTACTTAATTCTGCTTCATTTCTGCATCACACAAATAAATTTGAGAAGTCAGCAAAGTGAAACACTCAGCATTGCTGAAACTTTTTTTTTTTCCTGTAACTTCTCAAGTGTTGCTCTATTAAAGCAGCTGACCATGGCTAGAGTAAAATTTGTGTAGTCTTGCGTAGTAAAACAGCCTCACTAACAAGGTACATTAACAACTGCATCAAATCAAAATCCTAGCCTTTTTTAAATAAAAAAAAAGCTGTTACAAATGTAATTTTTATTATAAAGGCTATAACTCCTCTTTGGTACAAACGTGTTTCTGAAGACAGGTTTAATGAAAACAGAACAAAGCTTTAGTACTGCCAAGTCTTAATATAGTAGCTCTATTCATTCTAGTGGTCCTATTGACTGAATTTTATTAATTAATTTTAACACTTCAACAGTAAAATAAACAATAAATGCACTGTTTGCTTTCAGTTGATTCAAAATAATTTAGCTTAAATAAAGTACTTTTTTCATATAATGTAATTGTGATGAAATATGCTGTTGCAGTACTCACCCCTCTAACACTGCCCAGTTTTCTTTCAACCTCTGCTTTCTCCTTTTTGAGAAGTTCACACATTTCTTTTAAGTCACTCACTTGGTCCTAATAGAACAAAGTTTAATAAGACAATATAGAATAAGGAACTTACTTCTTTAGATTTCAAATTGAGATGAACAGTAGCGAAGTTACAGTTGGTTTTACTAAAAAGAAACCAATTCCCATTACAATGACATTTTTAATAATTCCTACCAAGCCTTCTTTTGTCTTACATAAGAACATGAAAAATGTGCAATATATACAAACATTACTTTCTTTTTAAGAAATCCACTAACTTTGCCAGATTAAAGTAGACAGATGGTAATGGAGATGTTACCTTTAGTCTTGGCAAATCCCTGTTGGCTTGCTCTAGCTGGAATCTTAGCTCAACGTTTTCAGATGATAATCTTAGATTTTCCTTTAGAACCTCTTGTTCTCTTCGACATTGATCATCTGATCCTACTCCTGATGTCTTCAGAAAACAGAGGAAAAAAGTAAGTTATTATTAAATCATAGGACACTATTCACTGTACCAGTTGTAGCTGGTAACAGCAACAGATGATAATATGTATTTTTTAACTGAAAAAAAAAGATGAAAACAAAATGTTTTTTATCTTTCTTTTTGGATTTTTTCCATTACAGAAATTCTGTGACATATAACTGATCAGAGATGTATTACCAAATAACAAGATCTGTCTTAGAAACATGGCTTAGTGGGCATGGTGACAACTGATGAACAGTTGGACTAGATGATCTTAAAGGTCTTTTCCAACCTTAATGATTTGATGATTCGGTGATTTTAACTACTTTTCTTTTATTTTCTAAACATGACCAGCCTTTACAGAAAGCTTACAAATGAGCATAAACTCATTAACAAAATGCTAAAACGTAACTATCAAACTACTAGTTACAAATACAGTTCAAAGTCAAAAAAGAGAGAAAAACTACTGAGAACAGTAAGCTGTGACACTACCTTGGAATTTAAAAAATCTAATTTTAATGACATATTCTGATATGTTTATGAAATACTTCGTATAGCATTTAGAATTTAGGTAAAATCAAATAGATCACAGAACAAATCAGTTCCTATATGTTATACACATAAAAAGTACTTTGCATGCCAATTGCAACTGTATGTATATGAAAAATTATTACCCTATATTAGTAAAAACGAGATCCTTTTGATGGTACAATAATCTGTAGGTTTTATTTATGTAATTATGGAACTAACCATATGATCCATTAATGTACCACTAAGAATTAAAGGAATAAAGTAACGTTTCAGTACAGTACATTTTTTCTAAATGTGTGTAACATCACACCGTAAGTCTCTAAAGAATGATCACCTAGCTGCATGCATCATTGTGATTATTTCTCAGCTTTTTGCATTAAAACTATAGAATTGACTACATAGTTGTGAGCTGACATATGAGTGAATTGTGAAAGTGTAAGAATTATTTTTATGGACCATTTGGAAATGACTTCAATATAACTACACACAATTAAAAACTATTCTACATCACTTCTACAGAAAAAATGCTAGAGGACTGCTACAGTGTCAAACCTCAGGCATTTCACAGAGTTCTGTGGTTGTTTCAGCTCCCTCTGTATTGCTTTGGTAAGTTTCACATTTATTCTCTGCAGTGTGTTGATTCATTTCATTATTCACACTCATTTTTTGGGCTTCATCATCATTAACTTCACTAGAAGGTTCTCCTGAATAAAAGTTACTGCAGCTCATTCTGTCAGTATAAGGCTCTTGTATACTTTCTTCTTCATCAACATGAGGTGGCTTGCATATTTCTTCCTTTCTCTCTTCCTCTTCAAATTCCTCATTAGTTTTTCCATTTTCAAGTTGGGTTATATTTTCTTCTTTATCACTGCAATTCCCTCCACCATCTTCAGCTGTATTGTTGTTTTTCAGTCCTTCCCAAGAAATATCTCTGTCCTCACATTTTGCACCATCTTCAGGATGGTGCTGCTCATGACTGACTTCTGTGCCTGCATCTCTGGTAGCCTCATGGCCTTCATTATGCACAGTGGCACTCTGTATGCTTGCTTCCTCATCTATTTCATTGTTACCAGAAGTGCTAAGATCAGTCTGATGTTTGACTTCATCCCTACTTGAAACAGATTTCTTCTGAAGGCAATTCAAATTCTCTTTACCAATACTGACAGGAAGAGACTTGTTCAATTCAGTTTGATAATATGTACTCTAATTGAAGATGAAGACAGAATGAAGCATGAAGGAAAAGCAGAAGACAGGAAGACAGTAAAAAAAAAAAAAGAAGAAGAAGAAGAAATAAAGAAAGAAACTGCACTGTTGAATCCATTTCTTGAAGAATTAAGATAATGTAGTAACTCAATGTTCACAATACAGTCAACTTTGTACAAATCAAAGCAGAACAAACCACATCTAATGTTAATGAAATGCAGCTAAAAATCTCCCCAAACTCTTTGTGCCACATTTTTCCATGAAGTAGTGACTGAGCCGCAGACTCACATTTTTGACAAAATATATCCCTTATTTCTCCACTATAGGAAATGGAATATTTCAGCTTCTACCTGTGAAACTCAGAAACTAGTTATTTTTTCTCTAGTCAAGAAATAGAGTATTTCATATTCTGTTATACAACAACAATCATTTGAAATAAAATTTGCCAAATGACACAGAATAGTAACGGATAATAAATATTTTTGTTAAGTAGGTGCAGTGGTGATAGGGTCATATTATTAACTTACTGAGGGCCTAGAATATGTCTCTCTTGAACACTGTCTCTGCAATGCATGAAGCCTTTCCTGGAGGTATTGATTTTTTAAATGCAACTCTTCTACAACAGAATCTCGTGGGATTGCTTGCTGTGTTCTAAATACAAAAACAAAGCAAGCCAAAATAAAAAAAAAAATGGCTGTTAATACAGAACAGCATACATTTATGTAAAACAAACATGAACTTCTGGATTACTGGATTGAAACTTCTAATTTTAACGGACTAGTCATACTAAATCAATGTTATCCATATACACTATTTCAGCTAATCCCCATTAATCAAGAGTACCTGCTTTGGGAAAAGGAATCTGCTATTTTGAGATGCGTACACCTTCCACACTGATAATGGATACAATGATTAGGAATATGCTCCTTAACTGTAACATCTCAGTTCCAGAATCTTTCATCAACTTGAAATTATTACAGTTTTACACAAAAGGAGCCATACGTTTGTTATACTGTTGCACTTTTAAAACAATGAACCAATGTTGCATAATGTCTGTACATCCACAGTTGCTCCCTGGAAGCTTTAAGTTAGCTCATCACAGACTCATAGGCTTTTGCAACCTGGTCTGTTTTGTTGCTTTTTTTCTGATTCTATCACTAGACCTTTACAGAGGTGTTTTTTCTCATTTTGATTTCATACTTTTTACAGATTTTCTTGAAATGCCTCTTACCTCATGTGAGCAACTTCATTTTCTAAATATAGATTCCGTTTTCTCAGTTCTTCCAGTTCTGTTTCAGTCTCTGAGGCTCTTACTCCAACAACACGGTCAACAGTAACACCAGTATTTTTCAGTTTCTTCTGAAGAGTAATTTTCTCTTTTTCAGCCCTGCAACATGCAGTATATTTGCAGCTAAAACTTTATTTGTTTTTGCTGACTTGCTTTCTTTAGAAGAAAATATTTTCCTTTCTGAAAGAATTCTTGTAATTTATTTTCTCACTGTACTGCACCACCCTTTTCATTAATTAAGGTTATCATGCAGACAGCCACAAAACATATATATAAATAAATCACAAATATTGGAAAAAAATAGCGAGCATGAAGTTAGCAGCATACTAGTCACAAGTCATCTGTTGATCTTGCTTGTGTTTTATATTAAATTTCTGAGAGATTTGCTCTACTCTCAGACAAATGCCATTCTGAAGCAATTTCAAATCACAATCTAACAACAGTTACAACTACCGTCATCATTTGGAGGTCATCCAAATGACCAACCATCATCACTGCAATCCTGCCATTACTGTACTGAAGTAAACTTGACTTTCCTTGAAGCCATAGATCTGTGGTTGTTTTTTTGTTTTTTTTTGGTTATGTTTTGTTTAAAAAGTATCTTTCTGTCTCATCATGCTAGAACTATCAGTACTGCAGTAGCATAACACAACAGTGATACAGTATACGATTCTAACAGTCTGATCCAGAAACATTGAGGTGAGAATCTGGCTGTCTTGCTGAAACTTTTATTTGTTTCAGGGAAACAACAAAACATCATATATAAGAAGCATAATATGGGACACATACTAGTTTTATTCAGAGACAGTTTCTTCTACAAGTAGAGAAAGGATACTAAAGGAGTAGTCTGCTGCCTGAAAAGTAACTAATTCTTTTAATATCAATATCAAATGTAGACACTGATCTTGTAATGAGCTGTTATGATTATGTGGCAAAAATATTTGCATTTCTCCTATGCCATCACACTGTAGCAGAATGCACTGAAAACAACTCACCTGGAATAAAGTTCTTTCAATGTACTGAACTGTTTGGTTAAAGTATCGGTTTCCTTTTCCTTTTCTTTAAGCTTGTTCCGCATCCCTTCCATTCTCATTTGCCACTTTTTACTTTCTTCCCATCTAATTATTTCCTCTCTAGAGGTCTGTAAAGCACACAAATTATGTATTTCTTTGTTCAAGCTACTTTCTTAAAACAAACACATTAGGAAACCAAGCACAGAATACTTTACACTTCTAAATTTCAAACATCAAGCCATAATTAGGTAAAAAGCAGTCCAAGCCAGATACTCTAAACTTGCTGCAATAACTGGCATAAAAGGTTGATGCAATTTAATGTTATTATCAAATTCATCTTCACAATTTTATGTTCACTTAAAAAAAAGAAAGTGAGAGATTTTAAACACTTAGATGTGCTTGTGAAATATATCCTTTTATTTTAAATTACAGGAGGTTTGTAAAGAAGACAAAGAAGGGCCTGAAAAAACATCCTGTAAACAACCTTTTTATCCCTGTACTTTTCTGTCTTCACTCTAAAGTTACAGTTACTAAAAGACAGACGAAAAATAAATTCTGGCAAAAAGGAAAAAAAAAATCATTTTTATATCGTAAAGAATATTAATGATTACTGTAACAAACCAGTAATTAGTTACTGAAATTGAAAAATAACAAGTAGAAAAACCAACAACTGTAAAATGAACACCTCTCCAAAAGATCAGAACTTCCTGGAAGTGGAGACTGCTTTTGTGAAGAATACCCACTTACAGACACAGAATCGATTCACATCTTTTTCTCCTCAAGTACTTCAAATTTTTATCACCGCAAGTATCTGACTACACTTAATCTATTTCACTGCTATCTACAAAATCTTAGTTTTCTACAAACTGTGGGCCTCTAATTCTACAAAAAGTATTAATATACAAGCACTTATTACTAAGCAACAAGCAGTAACTAAGACTACATGGAACACAAAAAAGTGACTGACATGGAACTGCTTTTGATTTGATCAAGTTTGCTAGTTCACAGTTGTTTTAGGAGGCAGTGGGAAGAGCTGAACTGCCTACACTTAAGATGCAAAGCCACAATATTTTTAGTTATCAGATACCTTGTCTTCTTTTGCACTTTTTTTTTCTGTTTCTTCACACTTCTTCTCAAGTTCATTTTCCAACTTCTTAACTTTTTTCTGAAGTTCATCTATCAGATTTTGCTCACCAGCTTTGTTCTGAAAAATTACAAACTTTCAACTTAAAGTTTAACGACCACTACCTAAATATTCTTCTCCCCTGCAAAAATAGTTTAATTTCAATTGGTAGAATTAGCTTACAACCTAAATTATCTTTTTAAAATTATCTTTACTTCAGCAATTTAACTCTGCATTCCAAAATTAGTTCAGTAGTAAGTAGCTGAATTCAAAAACAAGTTTAGATAGTTCTGAACAGAGTAGCAAGGGCAGACAGGAAGATCACAAAATTCAAGCTAGGTATTTTTAACAGCTTTAGAAGTGGCAGCTGAACTCTTCAGATTCTAAATTTATTAGAAGAAAAAAGTATTTTTTAGTCTGTTCAATGTATTCGATACATACTTTCAACAGGAAAAACTAACAGCTCATGTGCAACCCAGCTGACAGCAAACGTACAGTTTCAAATTGAGTACTGGCCTCAATGCCTGTCAAATCCTCCATCAAGCCAGCCCATCTAGTTTAAAAGCTTAACCAAAATGAAACACGTTTTTAAAAAACAGTTTTACCTGAATACCACTGGTTAGCCTCCTGATCCGTTTCTTCAGTTCTTCATTTTCCATTTCAACTTCATTTTTTTCTCTCATCATTTTAGAAAATGCCTTTTGTTTCCTCTGGAGTTCTTGGTTCAGCTCATCCCTTTCATCTAACAAAGCACTCTCCCTGTTTTTACTTAGTTTAAGGTTATCTGTAAGTTTTGAAATCTGATTATTTAGTTCCTCTATCTGCATCTAAAGAAAAAAAGTACATAAAAAAAAATCAAGATATACCAGCAACATAAAAATAGAATACAAAGACATTACCTTGTACTCACCATAAGCCCCTTTGTTTCTCTGTCAACAATCTCCTGAACATTCATATATGCCTCTTTTTGTGACGCTGCAGAAATAATTTGCTGTTCAGCATTAGCAGTCATTTCTGCTCGAAGTTCCAGAAGTGCTTTACTCAAAGCCTGACAATAAAAAATGCAAGTTCTAATATGAGAAGAAGCTGCTAACATGAACATCAGAAAACAACAAAATGCAATTGTATTTTGTGTTAACTTTTGCAACTGTATTTCACCTCTTAGTGTACCATACATAGAACTCTTAAACATTAAGCCACATTAAGTATTCATTTTTATTTGTGACCTAGGTAATTTTTATTGACTGACTTTCTGCTGCTTCTCTTTTAGGGCCAACTGGTTCTTCAGCTGTTCCACTAGGCTCTTCATTGTTGCTGTAGGTGCTCTATTATTTGCTTCTTTTTGAGCCACTAGTTCAGCCTTTACATTGGCTAATTCCTTCTCTGTGTGAGACAGCAATTTCTTCAATCCATTTGCTTCATCTTTCAGTTGTTCCACATCAACTGTGTGCTTTTCCTGAAGCCTAATGTAAAATAAGCATTAATAGGGCACACTGCTTAATTATTAGCTAGAAAACTTTAAATAAAACAACGTTGTATTTTTTGTTGTTGAAGTAAATCATCACAGAAAGACAGAATGGGCTGGGTTGAAAGGGACTTTAAAGCTCGTCTAGTTCCAACCCACTTGTCATGGGTAGCAACACCTCTCACTAGATCAGGCTGCCCAAGGCCCCAACCAGTCTGGACTTGGAAGCATCTGGGGATAGGGCATCCATCCTCTGGGCAACCTGTTCCAGTAACTTACCATCTCATGAGTAAAGAAATGGTATACAGATTTGAGAATACCAAGAAAAAAAGAGAAAAATTTGGCCACCTTAGCAAAGAATGTCTCCACTTAATAAGGAAATTACTCAAGAATAATTGACAAGTCATTTTAGAACAATGTTCTAATTTAATTCCTGTCCTTGACTGCTAAGGAAACCATCAGCCTTTCTTCTTTTAAAGAGGGCGTAAACTTCTCAAGCAGCAAGTCCAAATGGGTGGTAGTGAGCACAGAGCAAGTATCACAATAGCTTGAAGACAACTCTCATATCAAGACTAATTAAATACTTTTGTTTTGATTGGATGGCACAAAGTTTATAACTGAAATACATTTTCCTAAGCCACATTTTTCAATATCAGCCTTAATGAAGAGCTCTGAAGCTAGAATAGTTTATGTTTACCAACTATAACAACTTTTATTTTTTTCAGCCACCCTAAATATCAACTAAATCGTGCTCAAATCAACAGACTACTTCAGTAACAGCAGTGCATAACTGACCAACTGAAACTTACACTAACAGAATCAAAACTTACTGGGCTCTGATCGTCTCAAACTCTTTGATTTTCATTACAGTAATCTGTTTTTGTTTCTCCAAATCAGATGATGTTTTCTTTAATTTACCAACAAGTGAAGTAAGAGAACTGTCCTGTTCTACTACAGTTTGCTCCATTTCAGCTAAACGGAGGAAGTGTTTGTTGCTGTTAAGTGATAAAGAAGGCTTTTCCATTAACTCCTGTAAAACAGAACAAACGCATGTGATAAACATCTTATGCTTTATATCAAAGGTTAGTGATGAATTTTAAACTCAATTCTAAGCAAACATTATTATCTATCATATTTATCTACTGAGCTACAATTCTTATACTGCTTTGAAAAGAGCTTTGCACATGGAAAAACCTACAGAATAACCAATTACGTATAGGTGTCACCTTATCATCGTCAAAGGTAAATCTGCATTATAATGGACTTAAAGCAACTGATTGAAAAGAATAGAGAAAAAATAAACCTTCCTTCCCCTATAAGACTATAGATTAGAATATGAAGAATGATGTTATAATCTAATGCAGACACTTTGTGTTTTACACTTGTCCTGTAATTCATCTATCTCAAATTCAAGAATTTCTGAAGTTCTTTCTGTATGGACCATCTATTTATTCTTCATCATCATTTACTACTTACTTTTGACTACAAAACTGTTATTTTGAGTAACCAGTTTCAAAATACAGGAACAATTTCACTAATCCCACGAATACACATAACTCACCAAAGCAGTCTGTTTCAATTTATTAAGAGAATTCTCAGTACACAAATCTAGCTTCTGGTGTAGAACTCTAATGTCTTCTTCATGTTTCTTTGCTATTTCCTCTTGTTCCTGTTAGTTCAAAATAAAAATGCAATTCTACTTGATGCACATGGAACTGAAGTTCCCTCCACGTGGATTCTTCAGTTACTGCTCAGTATTGTTTCTCAATTTTTCCTCTAATTCTTCTGCTTTTCAAAAGACTTTTCATCTTGTTAATGATTATACCTTTTTTTTTTTCCCCACTTTTCAACACTTACTACTGGAAAAAAAAAATACTATTGCAGCTTTAAGATATTTTGCAAGTATTGTACTGCAAACGACAGGAGCTAGAAAGCAAACCAGCTGTTAGTGCTCCTCATCAACTATGCCTCGCTATGGGTAGTGATATCCTTACTATGTAGTTATCAGGGCTGCTTACTTTGGACTAACTTTAATGTGGTTCTATGGGTGGAATGTCTACTACCAGACAAAGCATAGTAGGTTCATTCTTAAGACTACATCTCCTGAGGTTAACAAAGGAGCAAATAAAACCATACAAATGGAAAAAAGTTTATGCAAAACAGAAATACCTCTCTTGCTTTAGCAAGCAGATCTTGGTATTTTTTTAACATTTCCTCCTTCTGATTTAATCGTGCTTGCATATTTGCAATAGTTTGATGAGCAATTTTTATTGCATGATTGTACTCTGGATCATCTTCTTTTTTGCCTAATTCAGCTATTATTTTCTCTTTTTCTGATGTTGAAGGTAACCGAAGTCTTAGTTCATTTATAACTTTGTCTCTGGATAAAACATTTTGTTCAGCTTTCCACAGAGCAGCTTCCTTTTCTTTTAGTTTCTACAACAAAAAGCAATTATTGAATTCACAGAACTCAAATGCTCCAAAAAAGAGCTTACTTTTTAAAAAAATCTAACAGAAAGATTTGTCTAAATGGGGTTATATTCAAAAGGCTTTCTACATTCAGTTTTGGCTGTATGGAATTGCTATTAGATCAAAAAAGCCCCAGGGTATCTTCTGCTTACACACTTATGCAACCAACTTTGAGCTATCAAAACTAAGGTGGTGGTATTTTTGAGATTAGTAAACTGAATTTCATACAAGAATATCCTACCCTAGTGAAGATATTATCTAAATTAATCAAAAATATTCCCCAATAACTTGTTCTAATTGAAAGAACTACATAACTACAATTAAATATATTATTTACATTTTCTCTGGGTTAAAATACTTCTAAAGGAATCAACATATTTGATGGACATTCATGAAAGGTATCTGTTAGAGAAAAATAATTGGGGACATAGAACTAAAACCTTTATCTTTTTAGAGTAAGTTATAGGTTTAACTACCTCCTCTAGTGATTTGCAGGTTGCCCTTGTTTCCACAATTATTCGAATATGCTCCTGAATCTTCCTCAAAGCAAGCTCAAGTTGCTGTGGGAGGGACAAACTAGGGTCTGGAACTGATTCTGTGGCCTCTTCACACTGTACAGAAAAGTTCATATTCGCATTATACAACAGCTCTGAAAAATGCTTCTCAGTGTATGTATAGTTAATTCAGTGCACGCACCTTCAGAGCAGTACTAAGTATTTCATTCTGTTGCTGATCATATATGTCTAATTGGCGCTGCAGTTCTAATTCCCTCTGGTCCCATGCCATTTGCCTTTCTTCATGAAACTGTAACATACATTTGATAAAGGCATTTTATTTCTTAATGGCAATGGAGATTTTATAACCAACTTAAACAGAGAAGAAAGATAAAGTGCTATTTATAATAGCCCATGTGCTATTAGAAAGTATTACAGAATCATGACGCAAACATGTTACAAATCTTAGTGAAAATCACTTTAAAATCACTTAACAAAGTAAAGAACATGCTGTTTTTCTAGCAGTATGCAGAAATGCATACCTTGTTCTGCTGCACAACTTCTTCTTCCAAATTATTGATTGTGCATTCGTATTCTGAAATTATGTTATGCAAATACTTCATCTCTTCCTTTTGCTTGACTAATTCTCGACTGAGTTTAAGTTCCTGCAGATGGAGTTCCTCCAACTTCATATGCCATTCTATTACCTAATAATGAATGATAAAGTGTTTTAATTTTTCAAGCATACAAGCCACATAGATGCAGTCACACTCCAGCTTTGAGGAAGGGCAGCACTTATCCAAGGAAGAGAAAGATTCTGCCTTTTTCTTTTCTTGAATGAGGCAGCATGGCAAGATTCTGAACTGCAAAAGGAATTATGAGAAGCACAGAAAACAACTGGAGAGGCAAAATGTTTCCCCCACACTGTCAAAAGGAATTTCTCCGTAAATAATTTTCAAATGACCTAACCAACTACACTGGGATCTGGAAGAGAAGTGAGAATGCCTTATTCAAATTGCAAAGCAGTATTTTTACAGTAGCAAAATATGGCAAAGTAGAATTACATGGGTATAATCACATTCCTGACCATGCTTCCCTTAGGATCTATTTAAAAGACAGAAACTTCTAGCAAAGATTTCAATACAAGCTCATGCAACAGAACTTCAGAATATTACTCTGTATTTAATTTAATTCATAATTTAATCAAATTTAATCCAATTCAATTCCCAATAAGAGCCTATTTCCTATGTCACTTAATTAGAAAAAGAAAATTAATAACTGACTGTGCTGACTTTTACACAGCAAATAACTAATCATGTTGTTCCTTTTTTAAAATAAGAAAACTAAAAATGATAGCTGTCATATTCCGACACAGTACATTTAGAGTTCTTGAAGGAAAACATTAAACAGAGGTTCAGGAAACACACTGAAATGAAATTTAGCATAAATGCTAAATTAGATTCAGAGAGCTGTTCGAAGTTGTAAGGAAGCAAACCTTTTGAGCTCCTCTTGTATCCTTCAATGCAGTTAATAATTCTTCTAAGCCTTTCAGCTTCAACTCCATCTCCATTGCTCTGCTTTCTGCATTTTGACGGTCTTGCTGGGCACGCTGAACTTCTTCTAGGATTTTCAGTTTGTCACTCTGTAGCTGAATCATTGTTCTAGAGAATTTTTCTTGTTGTGCTAAAGGTAGAGCCCCACTAAACTGCCTCCTCAAAGACTGAACTGTCTGTCGTAGATGTTTTGCTCTATTCCTTCCTTCCAGTCGGGCAAAATATAAGGCGTGCTCTCTGTCATCAAGTTTCTGCTCTAAATGTAGATTGTGGATTTCCACCTTCTTTAGTTTCAGTTTTAGAGTCTCCAACTTGCCTATCACAAGGGATTCACTGCTTTGAAGGGCTATGATATGCTGATGCAGTTTTGCAATAACTGCTTTTTCATCAGACTGAGCCTAAGAAAAAAATTATACAGCAAAATTATTTTTCGAGTATGTTGATGCAGTGTATTAACGCAGCTATTACCTTTTGTATTTTATATATTGCATGCATTTTATTGCACAGATACAAGCCTTTAAGAAAAACTTATTATTTTTCCAATTTGTTAATACAGTCATATGTTTGAAATAGACCTTTTTAGATACCAATCTTAAAAACTGTTTCTTTCCAAAATATCAGGAAATGGGATAGAAAAGCAAACCCAAACATATCAAATATAATAACATAAAAGCTGGCAGAAGTGTTTTATCCAAGGATTGAACCCATTCTAGAAGATGGAGACAATCCCAAGTAATTGTTTTAGTTAGTAACAGAACAAGATAGCAAGCTTTATCTTCAAAAGTCACAAGACAAAGCCTGTCTCATAAAAATATAAAAAAACACTCTTGATTATCCATTTAAAAATTGACGCTTATTAATAATACAGGAATATATCTGAATAACATGGAAATAAGATCAGGGTGTTTTTTTTTCTTAATAGCTGTCAAATTAGAAATTGAAAAAATTATATATATAATTATGGAAGAAATACAGAATTCTTGAAACGGTATGAACAAAGGCTTGGTTTTGTAACATCCTTCTGAAATACTGTTACAGGTTCCTCATTTACTGTAAAATTGTTTCATTTCTTCCTTGCTCTGAGGAAAAAAAAAATTGACGTGAAGTGCTAATGAATTTTGATCTTACCATACCTGGTAGTCTAAAACTTGCATTCTAAGAGATTCCACTTCCTTCTCTCTGCATTGCTGGCGTGCCTCTAGAGCTTCCACTTGCATTTTTGCTATGTCAGACAGTTCTCTCAGTCTATACAGGCAAAACAAGAGCTCTGTGTCACTTCAAACTATTGATTAAGTTCTTAAGTTTTTCTACACAGAACATGCTAAGAAAAGATGCTTATTTTGTCTCCTCATATCAGATATTTATGGAAACATAGAATATTCTTTCCAGCATTCTTCTGTACTGCTCAGCAATCTTGTTAGAAAAATTATTTTGTGTTGTTTCTCACTGTTTTTGATGGATTTTTCCCTTTAAGTTTGCTACCAGTAATCTTCTCAAGTAAAACAACATGGTGTTGTTTTACTAGAAGTACCTTTCTTCTCTATCTCTCTCCCGTAAGTGTGCAACAAGATTATTCTTTATTCCATTCTCTGCTTCCCCAAGTCTAATGCCTCATTTTCAGCATCAAAATCACTCCACATATCCACAGACTTTGCTAATTTAGAAATACAGCAGGATTACATCATTAGTTGTGGTTCGTTGTGCCACAGATGCAGAAAAAAATCTTTTTTAATTTGTTTAAATGTGCTAGCAATTAATATTTTAGCACATGCTTATGACAGTCTATCCAGGCCAGCATTTAATTCCTTGTTCAGACTGCAATGAAGCAAACAGCTGAATTAAACACTTCATTTCATCTCCATATTTGGCATATATAAATGCCAAGAAGTCAAGCAATGAAAAGTGTTGTATACAAGTATTTGAGCCAGTACTGATTTTTTTTTGTACAGCTCCATATACACTGCATTATGAATTTGTTACTTCAACACTTACTTTGATACTTCAATCTTGAGCTCCATCTCACGCTTCTCTAGGTCCATGATTTGTCGTCTGTCTGCATCACTCACTGCCTTACTTACACTGTTTGACAACTCATCTCTTAATTCTTGTTCTACTTTTTGTGCCTCAAGATTGATTTTGGTGAGCTTAAAAAAAGAATCAAAGAAGAGAATGATATCATAAGTGCACAACTGCTCCGAAACCTGCAAAGAAAAGTGCCCAAAGTAATTTCTTTTAAAGTTACAACAAAACATTGTTCAGCCATATTTGAAGAGTAGTTTATTTTTTCTCTGCTTAAACATATCTTTGTTCACAGCATTGCATGCATATAGAAAGAGATACACAAATCAGCATGGAACAGAATCCTAACCTAAACCCTATTTTAATTACTGAATTTTCTTAAAATCATTCCAGCAAAGAACTTGCTTTTAAACCAAAAGAAGAACAAAAAAAGTAAAACTGCAAACTCTTTAGGAAATGAACTATGTCAAGTTGTTCATGTGTTCTACAGTGAACAAATGTTATCTGAAATACTGTCAGCATTTTTTTTTAACAGATGTCCAGTCATGCAAATTTGTAGCTCATAAACAGCATCTGTATCTTGCATCATAAATTTGTCAGTCGTAATGATGCATAACTGAAAATGATTTCTGAAAAACTCCAGAATATGCTTCTAATATGTGTCAAATTGTGTTGTTAATTCTCAACACGCTTACCTCAGCAAACTTTGTTTCCAGTTCAAAATTGCGTTCTTCTACTTGCTTTAAAGTATTCCTTAAATGTTCATACATACGTTGAGAGTGTTCTGCTCTCTGTCTTTCATTTAGTTCCTTCATTTCCAACATGGCAATTTTCTTAGAAATTGACAAAATCTCACTGTTGGTTATTGCTTTTGTAGCTTTGTCCATGGCACTGTCATCCCCTATATTTAAAAGTATTTACATTGTGGAATACACAGGCTGATTCAACTATGAAAATTATTTACACCTTGAAGGAGTCTTCCTTTACCCTTAAAGTTATATAAAGTTACATAAACTTTATCTATACATATGGCAGGCTAGACGTCAAGGAAATGTTTTACTGAGAGAGTGGTGAGGTACTGGAACAGATTGCCCATAGAGGTTGCGGATACTCCATCCCTGGAGGTGTTTAAGACCATGCTGGAGTCCTGGACAACCTGATCTAGTAACTATCCAGCACTTGGTAACCAAGCCTCTAGCAGGGGGGCTGGAACTTGATGACCCTTGAGGTCTCTTCCAAGCCATGCCATTCTACGATCCTGTGAATGATTCTACGCTACATACTGTGCTGTTTTTTGTTTTTTGTTTTTTTTTTAACTGGAGGCACAGATACTAAAAAAGTATTACATTTTAAAAACATCCGATCAGGTTAAAATATTATCAATTATAAATGGATGTATCTGCAACCATGGTTAGAGAAATAACTGCTTTCATGTTTATTTTGTCCTTTTCCAGCTGGTAAATATTCAAGAAATTTAATTAAAAATTAAAAGAAAAATAACTGGATGAGTTCTTCATGAATAATGAGAACGTATGTAAAATGTAAATAAGGTAGTCCCAAATACCAGGAAAAAATATTTTGTTTTGAATCCAGGAAAAAGAGATCATTTTTCTGACCAGCAATGAAGTACTTTGACTGACAACTGAGTTATCAAAAAATAAATAAAATAAAATCACTGGTTGCAGCTTTGCAAGTCCTGGCTTTTAAACCCTTGACCCTACAATCCAAAAGTCAATGACGAATAGTTTCCAGAAGAAAAAAAAAAGCACACATAAGTTAAGACTATGAATGCAAGATTCAAAATAATTTTGACTTTTTTTTAAACAGATACATGAATTTTAGTACATTATAAAACACTGTTTTAACACAGGATGTACCATATGCTTTTTAACGTTGCAGTTCAACCTCCATACTTACCCAATTTAGTCATTTGCTCCCAAGCCTGTTCTACAGTATGAAGTTTCTCTTTTGTGATTTCCAGTTCCTTATTCAAGAAATTTATCTGTGCTTTTAAGGATTCATTTTCATGCTACATGACAGAAAAGATGCAACATAACAGCAAACTATTAAACTCTAGCAGACTTGATGTTTATCATCTATAAAATCTTCTATTAACACATTTTGCCAAAGTACAACCAATCTATGTTTTGGAGCAGAATAGCTTAAGTTGCCTCATAAGCTCTTTCTGTTGTATTCCACTGTCAAACTACTACTGCCATGAGTATTTATCATCACAGTGACTTGGGTTCCAAGATTTCATCTAATTCTAGATGGTCTAAATTCATCATACTAGGCATACCATTTCCAATGGGAAGGGAGAAAGTACTTCTAGAGGATATTTCATCTCACACCAAAGTACATTTTAGGTTGCCCATAGGCTTCTTTTAGATATCTTTTAAGTATCAAACAGGATTCCACACACAGACAAATTTAATTGTACAGAAAGTTTACCCGTCACATACATTTAGCCCTTGTCAACCACAAACAACCCAAAAGACAAGATAATTGAACTTATGCTAACTATTCACACTTTTGTGGACCATTACTTCTGACACGAATGCAGGGCAGAGGGTAGAAACTCATCTTTTAAACTAGTTTCACGGTCCTCTATGAATAACCTTTCAATGTAAGGAATACTTATTTATTTTCAGCTCCTATTTCATGCTGTAAAGACATTACAAACATCCTTTGGTGATGTATTTATTCATTTCACACCTACAGATACTGCCCTTTGGAACTGCTACATTCTTGTAATTCAAGAATGAGTTGAAGTACTTTCTTTGGGAGAAAGTCTTGAGGGTACGTGCTTACTCTTCTTATGATCTCTAACACTGCGTTTGCCAGCCTGGTTTTAGTAATCAAAGCACCACAGAAGAAACATATCCACAGCTCAACTTAAAATCCAAACAAGAAGAAAAAAAAAAAACCAACATAATACCAACAAAAACTTAAACAGAAAGCTTTTAAACATTGAATGAAAGTTGGGACTTTTCATGTTTCTTAATACACTGACAAATTACCAGGTAAGCAAATTAAGATTTGATAACAACAATAAGACTTGCTCCAACATCTCATACTCGTCACAGAAATGTTTTAACTACTAGTTCTAGCGTTAGGACTTCCAACAGTACAGAAGTTCCACCTTTCTATTAACTAAGTAGGAAAAAAAAAAAGCAGAATGAATGTACAATGACATATAGTTTTGAGCCTTAAGGCTCAAAGGTAACACAGACATTACCTCCATGTGTTCCATGTTTGTTGTCCGCTGGACGAGCAAATTATCTTTTTGTAACATATCTCTGTATTTAGCAGTTAATGCATTATACTGCTTATTAGCCAGTTCTAGTTCAGACAGTGGGACGCTACCATCCAACACTTTTTGTAGAGCTGCAATCTTAAAGCTAGCCATTTCCTATAAAAATAATCAATACAATGGGTTAACAAGATTTACTAGCTAAAAACTGCTCCAAAGAAAGAGAGTAGTAGTTATTATAATGTTTAGAATATGATACTGTTTTATCTTACTACATTAACGTACATCTTTATGCATTATTTGCAAAAACATTGACAAAATTTTGCTGGTGTTGAACTGTCCAGATCATTCTAACATCAATAACCTCTATATCTGACAGTCAAAAACATATTTTGTATAGTTAAATTAATGCAAGCACTATCAACCTGAAGGGTCAAAATGCGTGATACTGTTTCACATGAAACTTCCAATAAAAATAACTTGTTGAAGAAAACAGAGTTTGTATTATGACACTTACTTAAGTACAAAGAAAACTTTGATAAAATACCACTGAGAGACACTTACACAAAGCATCCAACAAAATCGTACTGCTGTTTGTTTTTTTTAAAGTATATTTACTGCCAAAATGTAAAAATAAAAATGTTTACTATTTTTACTATTAACTATACCTTGAATCGTTGCAAATGTCCAATCTTCTCTGCAACTGCAGTTTCCATATGTGTTATTTCAGTCTTCAATTTCTCATTTTCTTTTCTAAGGTATCGTTCCATCTCAAGCAGAGTGGTATACTGCCTTGTTAATGACCTTTCATTAACTCGTAAAACAGTTATTTTTCTATTATTTTCTGCAAGCCATTTTTTGGTTTCATCAGGATCCAGCTCAAGTGCACTGAGTAAATTCTGTAAAAGTACTTTTCTTAACAAGAATCTTGTACAGAAATATGTTAAATTGAACTACATTTATGTTGACAAGTTTCTCTTGTTGAAATACATTGTTATCATTCCATTAAGCTGAAATAATTTATTTTTCGTAATAAAATACATATGCAGACTAAATACATGGATAAACATACAAGGAAAGAAAAAATCTAAACGTTTAAAGCCATTAATTTCTGTAGAGTAGTTTCAAAACTTAGAATTAAAATAATTCGCTACATATTCATCAGTTTTCATTCTTATAGTAGCTTCACATACATTTATAATCACAACAAAATTTATCTGAATCGTCTTCTAGACTAAACAGAATGAGCATGGTACCTAACAATCACTAATAATGTCCTAGTTTTAGGTCCATATTTTGAGAACTAAGATTTGTTAAATACCACGTGATCTCTACACTCTCATAGCTGCACTCATGTGCACACGTTTATACACACGTATAAATCCTGAAGGAGTTGTGGAAAGAAACCACACTGACTTAGGTCAAAGAAGAAACACGAGTTTTAGTTTTGCTGTTGCACACATCAACATGCCAAGGAGACAGAGAAAAGGCACTGGAGCTGTAAAAATCTAGATTGCTCTGAACCTAATGAAAAAGAATAGTCTTGTGGCTAAAAAAAACACCAGACTCCTGGAAGCCTGAAGTGGTTAAAAAATCTAGTGCCTTAACAATTAGCATGCCTTCTCCTTTTAGGCCTACAGTAAAATGCTGTAGATACCTTAACACTAATAGTATGTTTTACTTTTTGTATTCTTGATACTGTGTGTACAGTTCTCTGACAGTTAATTACATTCCGATAATAAATTAATAAATAACTTCCTTTCTTATTAGATTTGAACTGAGCAGATTTTCCCCGTGCAACATTTTCCTATTCTAATAAATTATAGTACTGTTTTATAATCACTCTTTATTAGCCTCTACTTAGTAGTATGTTTTTACAGTGGAAGCAACAAAAGTACTCACAGAGTATTCCTTTATTTTTGTAGCATCTTGTTCTTTTTGCTCCTCCAGCTTCTTCTTTTCTTCCTTCATTTCTTCTGATTCTTTCTGCCAGCTTTCCTTATCTCTAAAAAAGGAATTAAGAAGATTAATTTATAATCGTGAAGCACTTTGTGATTTTCAAAACTGCAACTAAGCCAGTAACTCTGAAACACTGCAAACAAAGGTGCTTTTTTTTAAAGTAATAATGTAATTTGTAAAAGATGTTATAATTATAGATAGGTAACTGAAAACTCATCTCCTCTGGGTTGCGGCTAAAATAACAACTTCCCTCAGGAAATACACAAATTCAACTCAGATTTCTCATATCCACCACCAGCATTAGAGGTCCAAATTCCAAAAAAAAGGGTAAGCAATGGCTGTAACATTAACTCAAACTTTCAATGATTGTGCAAGTCTTTCCTTCCATGGTATTCATTTCAGGTGCACACACAACATCATTTCCTGCCCTATTTTCTCGATTTCAGTTCAAAATATAAAAACAAAACCATTAAGCTTTGCTGTGGCCCAAGATACTCTATCAAAGAATCTTCTCCTTTTACTTTAGTCTGTAACACATTTGGAGAAGGAGCCTTGGATTATCATCTTATCCCTGTGACTGAGGTACATAATCAAGTTGTACATGAGGCAATGTACTATAGCCCTTAATACTTAAAAGAGAACATTATCTGTGAAATCTTATCTAATTCAAAGAACAAAAAGAAGCTCCTATAATTTATTACTCCAAAAGTCATCCAGTCACTGCTCATTCCCACTCCAAAACAGAAAGGATACAACAGATACAACTGACAGCCTGTTAAGAACCCAAATCAGCAGACTGACCTCTATGCCTTTAGCACATTAAGAAACTTCATTTTGACCATAAGAAGAACTTTATAGAAATTAGATTCAACTAAACATATGAAGGAATTGAGAGAAACAAGAAAGGATCATCTGAAGACCTTAAAAAGAGATGTCTGACTCTCTTTGGATAACAATTTTCTATTTTTTTTTCTCCCTCAGAGAAACTGCTAAATTGGTATGGAATGGAAAAGCCAGTAACATGAGATTCTAATAAAAAATCAGATGTAGAAGGTACAATGCAATTCTCATTTTAAATTATGCAGAAAAAGATGCGGTAGAAGAAGTTTTATGTAAGAGTTTTCTAAGTTTTTTCAAGACTAAAGAATATATAGGATGTCCAGCTCTAAAAGCAGTGATGTTTATGGCACTAATCAAAGAATCACTGCAATGTAGCTGTAAATCTTGATTCAAAGTTATTAAACATGTAGATATTTGAACTGAAGAATTCAGAGAACAATACCTTTGGTATTCCTTATAGAGCAAACCTTGTTGATGACGAATTACTGCAAATTTTCGTTTATAGTCCTCTACTGCATCTTCTAATTGTTTAAGTAACTGTTCTTTATTTTCCAGTTCCTAACGATTATTTTCCAAATAAAAACAAAATTGAAGTCATTATTACAGGCTTTAAACATAAAAGCATTAGTCAGAATTACAGGTTTTCATTTTACTTTTCATGATAGATACTTCTGTTATGAATTCTGTGAATTGCAGATAGTAAATATCTTTATTTAGAAGTAACAGGAGAAAAAATTAGTCCAGTAAATATTGGTATATGTATTACCAGGTGCAAAATTGTTCTGTTGACATTGTTAGTCCACATATGTAGTCCACAAAGAATACTAATTGAAAATGTTCATGGAGAGCCATGCTCTTCTCACATTCCTAAATAGATATTAACTTTATCATACAAAATTAAAGAATTTAAATAATAAAAAAGAATAAAAATAATAAAAAAGTAAAAGTAAAGATATCAAAGACAGAATAATAATAAAAAGTCAATCACTTATTTACTATTTAATTGTTCTCTGGGAAACATCGCTTTTGGTTTCAATGTACTTAATCCCCTTTTTCACACGTTCATTTATTTTTGACATAATTGAAAGAAAATTCACATGGTAAATACAGACTTCTGCTGTACTTAAAAAAGAAAAGAAAAAAAATGATCACAATAGGGTTTCCATGTACATATCCAGCTGTGAAATCCAGTCAGTAGTGAAAGAATTTCTCATAGAAAAACTGCTGATCTGTAAAGTAGATTTTTAGATCAAAATTCAGACTTCCAACACAATAAATCCAAACGGTTGTCAAATAGATAGCTACATTTTTGTGAGTTTACAGCACAGTAAAACATTGAAAGCTTGGTAGAAAAAAACTAAGCAAAACAAAACCAGTATAATCCCAAGAGTTTACAGATGTCAAACTTCAAAACAATTTTGGAGCGCTCTCCCATGTCTATGTGTGATATGGCAGTAGATTTTGGAAGAATGAGCTATATGTTACATATATTCTCAATATCAAAAGCTAAACATGTTACCTGTATAAGATGTATTAAATATTCATTCAAAGAATTAATCATATTAACACTTGAAGGAATCATCCCTTCTGGAAGATTCACTGTTTTGAAGATAATGTTGGCACATTCTGATTGACGTAATACGCAAATTTCATTATTCAATTGTGCAATCTAAAGAAAAGAAACAAAACAACACAGTAACTTTATACAATTTAAAAATATCCAGTTGATGGGACAACATACTGGCTCTCCAATATTTTTAAGTCAGTTGTTATTAACAATCTAATTCAGTTCCACATACATTCTAAAGCACTCTTAGAAAGGAAACTTTAAAATAATGTGATTTCATACATTATTAAATGCATAGCATCTTGAGTTAAACAGATCAAGTGACTCCAAGAATCAGAGTAGATTCACATATCTGTTAGTTTTATTTTGAACTGTTTAAAATATTGTGTGCTTTTGTAACTCTTAAAAGATGAAATTTAGGACATAACTATTGCAGTGGTTATCTGATGGCCTATTCTAAACAAATCTTTGCTCTTTCACTTCTTAAAAGGCTCTCCAGTTCTCCAGTCTAACAGTACACAAAACATTATTCTACAATAATAGTTGCTGGGAAATCTTTTTCTACTACTAAAGCTATTCTCAAGTGCAAACTTAAATTTTACTTATTCTAAGCAAATTCCTTTCCTTTCCTCATTCCTCACCTGGAATTTGGATGAATCTTGTGTACAAAAAACAGTACAAAATTTTAGGGAATTATTTGCCATTTTTAGAACACTTAATCAGTTTTGGCTTTTTGAAGAAAGCAATCTGTATGCTTTTTTTGATACAGCTCTCCCAAACCATAGCCAAACTCTTTGTGTTTCAACATCATAGGATATTCCAAGGCCAAAGTAACATTAAGAATAGTAACAACTGAACCAAAAATGTTTTGAACTCATAAATTCAACAGATAAATGTAATTAAGATTTGTATAATTACATTGCTCATGTTATTTGAATTTGGCAACTAACATGTTGTGTGCTCTTGCTCTAAATTATCACAATAATCAATTTTTAAAGTAGAAAAAATATTATGTAATATAAACTGTATACCTTTTCATTTGCCTTTGCCAGCTGATTAGAGAAATGTGTTGCCTCCTTTTGAGTTTGTCTCAGTTCCTGTCTTAATTCTTCATTTCGTCCTGTAAGCTGATCAACCTGAGCTTTCAAGTGCACACTAGCATCAAAGATTCCTTCTGTGTTCTTTGACTCAATTGCCTAGCATAGTGAACATTTAATTCACGCAACAGAGAAAAAGCACAGAAAAAATTTAGAAAAAATTACATTTTAGCTTTTAAAAATCTGCTCATCTGTTTGCCGATGCTATATGCACCATATACTGTGATATAAATGATCATATTTTCCTGTTAAAACACTGATTTTTCAGCACAATGTTTAAAGAAAGAATATTTCTTTGACATTTCCTGTAGATCCTGCATAGATGTAACACAGGCAAATTAACTTTTATCTTAAGTTTTATGTCTAGGACAGTGAAGTTAGTCAAGTCAGTTTCATAATCAATTTATTTTTTTTTCCCCTCTCTTTCTTTTTTTTCCCCTTTCCTTCCTATCTCTTCTTGTTACATATTTATTTATTTATTTTTACAGCGGAGTCACATTATGTAATCCCACTTTTAATTGTAAGTAAGTAAATATACAGCAACTCCTATTTCATTATACAATAACCGAGGAAAAAAATAGTCCTAAAATCCTGTGACGACAAATAATAATAGAGTAAGCTTACATTAACTAAACGATCCAAACTAGGGATAATTAAGGCTGTTTCTCCTCCCTTCACACTAGGATCCTTCTGCATTTCCTTCACAGCTTGCAATATTTCTTTCATTCCTTGTTCAAGTTGTTTGTTCTCTTCTGATAATTCTCTTACTGCAATAAATAGTTAATGTGTCTGAAAGCACTATAACATGATTTACTCACTAGAACATTTCATCATCATATCTCTTGATTTGATATATAATGTTCATATTACATACAGATAAATCCAACTCAGAAAATTTTTGCTAGAGAAATACCAACAAAACAATAGAGAAATCCTTCATGGGAAATCATCGGACTTTACTGAACTTTCCATGTTTCCCAACACTTTTTAGAGTTTTTAATAGCCCATCTGATCAGTTCTCACAGATGCAGAAACATAGCTATCTTGGGAATATTTGTGTGTAACTATAATCAATATAGGGATTGCTTGAATTCCTGGTACAGAATGGCAAAGTTGAAAAATTTTAAATTTTAAATTCTTTGGGTATAATAAGGACTCTCAAATCATACAGTATTCCTAACAGCATTTGTCTCTCAAGTGCAATTTCAGAGTTTCTCACATGGAACAAGAAGTCTAGAAACACTAAATAAATACACAGATAGATGGATTGACAGACAAACACAACAAAATGTTGAGGAGAGACTCTGCATCCTGAAAACATGGCTAGATGTCCTGAAGAATGAGAAGTGAACTGCAAAATGTGGAGCAATTTGTGTAGGGTCACTAAGACTATTTTGAAAAGCGAAAAAGAATTTTTAGAATTCACACTCTCTAGGAAAACTTAAGATCCTTGTTTAGATAAATTAACATTGTTTCTATTTCAGAGTCTGCAAGCAAAATCGCATAAATATGTACACAAGTAGAAATTGGATTTAATTGCCCAAAGATTTCTTGGAGAAGCAAAGTATAATTAAGCAAGGAAAATGCAAGTTTATAATAAAAGAGACCTCCCACAGACTTAAAAGATTTTCTTAAGTCCAGCTCTTAAGGAGAGATCCTAGTTTAATGTAATTAGTATGAATAAACTATGCTTCTTGTATTAACATTAATTTAATTTTAAAATTGGAAACATACATGCATTAACAGACAAAACATACACATACGAAAATAAACACAACTTTTTGTTTTAAAATGGCATTAAGGACAATTCAAGAAATTCTAATCTGACAAATGCTATTTATGTTTGCAATCACAGTATTAACATCTCGATCATTTCAGAAACATAATTGCCACAGAAGGGTATCTAAATAATTGCATAAAAACATTCTATGCACACTGCAAATTCAATCATTGCGAAAGATACCAAACTAAACTGCATTGAAAAGAAACTGCAAAGGTGAACATTTGTGGTCACAACACAAAATATAGAGCAAATAAACAAACAAGCAATCTGCAGGTGCCTGATAACACTGTAGTTTTTGAAATACATAGTTGCAACTTACATTTAGATTGAAATTTTACTATTATAGTCCTATTCTTTTCCAAATCTCTCTCTCTCTCGCTCAGCTCATTTGTAAGATACTCATTCTAAAGAAATGAAAAAAGATTAAAAATTGCAAATTAGAAACATTAGCAGTAAAATTCTGATTAAGAGTCTGTGGTTATGGAATGTCAAATGAGAATGAAACATTTGAAAATATTGCCATTCTATTACATTTGACAGTGAAATTATATAGGATGTGAACCAAAATGAGGTATTACATTATGGGCAAACATTAAAGAAATAGTCTGGCAGCAACAAAATCATAAAGAATAAACTACTTAAACTATAAATAAACTTCATATAAATATCCTTTCTCTTTTTTGTTGTTTAATTCAAAAAAACCCACAATGTACTACCTGCTTTGCCTGGCTTCTGCATTTTTCTAGCTGTAATTCAGAATAATTACTTAGCATACCCTCAACAAATTTCTGGATATCTGCTAATTTTAAAAGAAGAACAGTGCCTTATTAATATATGATTCTATTTCCATTTATATATAAAGGTTTATATTCCTTAGTCTTCTAAAATACCAAAAAAACACCTTTTTTTCTATCAAAATGAAAAGAATAGGCATTATTTATGCTGCAGCTTAGTTAACAGAGTAAGAGAAACCTCAGCAGAAAAGCATGTTCCCACAGCATGGAAAAAGTGATATACAGTAGGAAAATGCTTAATACACACAGACTTAATTCTTAACACACTTACTTATATGCTAAACAATTACACAGCTAAGCCATGCTCAACAGAAATTCTATCTTCAAAAACATTTCAGGAAAGACCTGTGCGCTGATCCTACTTACTCTAATCATTATTTTCCCTTATCAAAACCCAGATAAACAAGAGAGAGATTCTTTATATCCATTCAAAATATAGTTTCAGTGTAGTTCTAATATACTAGTCCCAGCTTTTTCATCACTCCGTATTATTATTTTATGAAAACCTGCCCACATACAAGCTTCCTGAAATGCAACAGAAAATAAAGATGGGTTTACTGAAAGAATTACACAAGCTATATCCCATATAACACTGTCTAGAGATACACATATTCTTGGTCATGCAGCAGATGGAACAACTGTCTGCAGGTACCTTTATGAGGCTATTGGCTTGATTCACGTCCTATATCTCTGCCTGGTACCCCAAAACTCCTGTGCTAACACAGAATCTTAAACAGCAATACCAGAGAATAATTTTGTTATAATTTATCATGCAAACAGAACACAGTAAGCATCCTGCAATAAAGTTGTTCTTCTAATGATTCTTAAAAGGTTTCAAAAATCCTTTCGAGAACATAAAATAATTTATCACTGGAGCTATTTTCAATAAATTGAGTTTTTAATTGGAAATATTTTCGTTTTTTCCAAGAATTGATGTTATGTTGGTGGGGAAATGGCTAAAAAGGTATCAGAAACAACTCAGGAACTTCTTAGTTTATTTTTTTTAATTTTTAGCAGAAATCTCACCATCTGTCTTTCACTTCAAAGGACAGAATCAGCCCCTATTTCATTCAACTAACACTGGCAAACTACCACTGTGATATGCCTCTGTGTAATTAAAGCAATTTTAAAACAATTGTCCTCAAACTGTGTTGCTCAA
Organism: Odontophorus gujanensis; assembly: GCA_013399175.1. NCBI lineage: Eukaryota > Metazoa > Chordata > Aves > Galliformes > Odontophoridae > Odontophorus > Odontophorus gujanensis. The sequence goes on from VXAB01013878.1 coordinate 42,105, forward strand.
TATACAGTTCCAACAATTGTAAGAGATGCAAAGTTACATGCATTAATAAGTGATTCAGACGAAAATAAGTCAGATTTTGAAAAAAATAATATTCCCTCTTCATACCCATCAGTGTTGTGCAAACTTTTTCCATAAAGAAAATTAATTACTACATTTTTCAACAGTATCTTCACAAGTACACTGCAAAAACATAGCCATTTCTGGTTCTAACAAGAAAGTGCTATTTCTTTTAGAACCATCCTACCGATTTAGATTAATAAAGAATTAAATTAGCGCACCTTTATTATTTGAATTTTTCTCCTGAATATATACCAACAGGTAAACATACACATATTATAAAGTAGCCTAAACTGTGATCTAGGAAAGGCTAATTCCCTCCTCTAACACTGTAGGAAATTTTCAAAAGGATATACCCGACCTGAGCACTCTATCCATTTTCAAATTCAATTTCCAAAGATTTTGCCTGCAACAGTTCTGTCAGACATGTCTTTCCTTCTCCAGAGTCTTTTAAGGCAGGAAAATAGGAAAATTTTACTTGTGAATAATTCTGCTTATCCTACAAGTCATCCTTTCAGTTTTGAGTGTTACTGGCTTTCCATGAACACACCACAAGCACATGCAATTGTAGAGCCCTGGCCAAGAACTGGCCCTAAACAAATAATTTTCCTCACTTGTTATGATCTGAATTAGAAGTTACAAACACTTCTTTGTTTCTGTAATTTTAATTATTTATCTCTGAGGCCTGACACATTCTATGATATGCAGAAAACAAAACCGTAGAGTCTGACACTGAGATTTCTGATATTTCTCTAATCTCTCTATTACCTAATATCCCTGATGCTGATGTAAACTATAGCTCTGGTGATACATAAAGTTCTCTTATGCTCAGTTTCTGAACTACAGCTGTCATTAAGTACTTGCAACTCTGTCACATATTTTGAACCTAAATGAAGCAAAGAAGTATTTATATTTCTTTCCAAGTGATTTAAATTCTCAAGTATGCCAGTAGTTCTTCTAGATAGATTTTCCACAGCCTCACTCTTTTCGGCTGTGTCTTTCACTGAGCTCAGAAGGCTAACTGATGCCTCTCTATATGCAAGTGTGCTTCTCATTTCCATGTTACATGCGTTGCTAGCCTGTACTCACAGAAAATAAAAAACACTCATTATTATTAGAAAAAAATAGTAACTTGGAATTTTTTGAATGTAGTTAGTAAAAGTTTCTAGAAAATATTTATACAGGTATTTGCAAACTAACATAATTGCTATTTTGAAACAGAAATATAGTAAATGCTCATGAGCTTGCTTTGTAAACCTACCTTTGCCTTTACTTCAGCAATATTATGTGTGTTCAAGAAATCAAATTCTCTCTTACTCATTTGCTTCTCTTCCATGAAGCTGTCTGTTACCTCCACAGCACCAATCTCCAGTGCTAATTGGAAGTAAATGTACAAGAGATAAATGATTATGACTTTTTTTTGGTCTTCGAACAAGAAAATATATTCCAGTTAATATATCTCAGCTCTGTTTTTCTACCTGCAGTGTAAGGAGCTGTATATCTTTCAATTCAAACAGAGTGTTTTTGCCTAGATAGCACAGAGTAGAAATTTTTAAGATTTCTGAAATGCATTTATTATGAAGGTCTACTGGAAATCATGGTGATATCATCTTATATATAAAAAGTCCAAAACAGTGACAGTGATGCATTGCTAGTCATCAAATCAATAATCTATTGAGCTGTAAGACTACAAAAACATGAAACCACTCACATCTTCCTACAGATTCAGAGAAAAGCATTTTAACTTTTAATTTAATCACCACAATAAACTGAACAGAGCTGCAATGATAACTACAGACAATGTTCGTGCAAGACAGAGTTTGTAACAAAAAATATCCTACCTCTTGTGGCAATTCTTCTTCCTTTCTCCTGAGCCAATTTACGAACTTGTTTTTTCAGTTCAATTCTTTCCTCTTCTAGTCTCTCAATCTGCATATTATTAACAAATCAGTACTTCAATCTGTTCACAGTATTATAATTAGTGGTTACATAAAAATACAATTTATCACTTGCCTCTTTCAAAAGAATCTGGTTTTCACATCTATATTGCTGCTGTTTCAGTGTTTTGCTGTTTCTGAATTCATTTAAATCAATCATTGCCTTTGGCTCAAGACCTGAAATACAGTATAAACATAAAATGTGCAATCATACATTAAGAACGAGTATTAATATTAATGGTCATTAGAAGATAGCCCGCTTAAATAATAACATAATCAGTCAGGAAGAATAAAAAACTAGTAAGTTGATGGTTAAATATATACGTATTTCCAAACATTATGTTCTGTGTAAAAATATCAGAAGAAAACAATTTTGCGTTAGTTATGCAAAAAAACAGCAATAATATACCACCTAAAATTCACTGTACTTATGTTTTTGATACACCCGTATGAAAATAAGCCTGTCCAATGTTTCTACTATTTTTCAATCTAGCATTACTATTTTAATATGTTTTGTTTATCAAATACTAAATTATGAAGCCAATTAAGCATCTACAATCAAGAAGGAATCAAAACCTAAACAGCAATCCAAAATCGATTCTCCCGCTTTCTTCAGGCAAAGCAGCCTGTAAGCCAAATTTAGAAATGACACATTTATCTTGTCCTAACTGAAGCTATTTGGAACTTAGCAAAATGTACATAAGGATTTCCAAATAGTTACTTGGTATAGTATAGAAAGTCTGTGACATTCTCACACCATCAATAATTGAAAATGTATTGAACGTAACATACCTAAGCGCTCTCTAAGCTCCTCATTTTCGTCAAGAAAATCATTTATTTTAAGTTCAAGTTTATTGACTTCCTTAATTAACATTTCAATCTCGTGATCTCGTATTTTGATTTGCTTTTTTAAATCCTTTATTTCAGCAACAGCCTCTTCCAAACCATACACTCCCTGTAAAAATCCAAATGAGAATTATAAACAAAGCCTCTAACAGTACACAGAGGAAAAATTACAAATCTGTGTTTCATTGTTACAAAGCCAATGACACTATTTGAAAACAAAACAAGAAGAAACTGCTGTGATTCAGAACTTACACTAAAAATCATAGGTGACCTGAGGAAAGAGAAAGAAAGACAATAAGACAAGTGAAGAAATCCCTTCAGAACACCACAGGGATGAAGTGAGTTCATCCTCTTGATGGGCTGACTCAGTGTCCACTAAAGCAAATGCTGACCATATAATAAATTTCTAACTGAAATGACAATTTCTTTCATGCAAACATTTTCAAGAATGTTTGTATCTGTGATTTTTCATCGTTGCATTAAAGGATACCAAGACTTTCAGTGTTGATTAATTCCAAAATATCTTTGAAAAACATTCTCTGGGTACATAAACTGTACCAAAAGAGTGCCACTTTTCTGCATGCTACCTGAGTGTCAACGTAATTTTTGAGGAATCTGATTTTTTTAATATATATACTTCTTATATCAAATATTAAATACTTAACAAGAAAGCCTTTCTCAGTTATAATCACTCTTCTACACTGTGCTTTCTACAGCATGATGCCAAATAAAAGCAAATCATATAAATCTGTCTAACTACAGAGCAGCTTCTATACATTTCAAAACTGAGACCATTTATTCTAGGATTCTTTGAAGATTCTATCTTGACTGTGATCAAAGACAGCCAAGCACAGCTTCACCAAGGGCAAATCATGCCTGAACAATCTGGTGGACTTCTATGAGGGAGTAATGGTATCGCAGGACAAAGGAAGGTCAAACGATGACTCTTCAATTAATGTTCAATGGGTTTCACTCACACTCATACTACGTTCATATGCTAATATTGTCACCTCGAAAAAGTTTTTATGTACAGCTAACAAATTGAATGCAATCACTGACCACTAAAAGGAAAAAAATAGCATTGGAAGACATTCATTTAATTTCTAATGTAGAACACAATCAATAAAGTGCAAGGAGAAAATGATCTGCTAAAACTATGATGAAATAATCTATCCACTTGAACAAACCGCTTACCAGTTCGTAGTCTTTCATTCGTTTCAGAGTTTCAACAAGTTCTTTGTCCTTTTCTCTGGCATCTGCTTCTGCTAGTTCTGCTGATTTTTCAGCCTCCCTTGTTCTCTCTTCTAGCAGTTTTAACTTTTCTTGCATATCTCCTAGTCGATTCTGCTGAGCAAGAGATGAGAGACCTGGAAAGAAAAACAATTATCTGGTGACAATGCAGTTAACATTTCTACCTAATCAAACACTTCAGATAAAATTATAAAGGAGACCTTCATTATCTGCTCTTTTAAGCAAATAATTACAAAAGGCTACATACTAGAGCTTTTTTTTTCAATTGTTCCTTCAAACAACCCTTATAAGAAGTACACATATAAAAGACTTCAGAAATTATTTTGAATTGTATGTAATCAATCATTTGCAAGTCTTTACAGAGCTGAGTCCTTGTATATTACACACTAACCTACAAAGACCAGGTTTAGTTTTATTAATAAATAAAGCAAAATAAATGTTATTTATTTTTTGGTATTACATCTAAAGCCCACTGAAGTACTGTGAATAAATTTAAACCACCCTTGCATGTATGATAAATGGACATTAACAAAAAATTCAACATTAACAAAAAATTCAAAAGATAAATACTTAAATATTTCAAATATTTTTTTTGGTATTTCTGAAGAATACACCTCCCCTGTGAAGACAGACTGAGAGAACTGGGGCTGTTCAGCTTAGAGAAGGCTCCAAAGACACCTGATAGTGGCCTTTCATTAGCTACAGGGAGACCGTAAGAAAAAAGAAAACAGATGAGTCTGTTGTGATGGAAGAAATCTTTGGTATTAAGAGACCACAAAGAAAGTAGAATGAGTGCAGACTCCTAAAGCTTTCTCCCAAAGTAAGTGGTCTAGCTGTAGCTGTCCCTGTTCATTGTAGGAGAGTTGTAAAGATGATTTCTAAAGGCCCCTTCCACCTGAAATGATTCTATGAAATTTGCTGCTTCTTAATTTCTTTTTAATATATCTTAAAATAACACACTCAGCTTACCTTTATCTTTTTTGAGATCATTTTTTAATTCCTCAATAAGAAATGCATTTTGTTCCATTTCTCTGGTATACTGTTCGACTTGCTCAGTCAGCAGTCTTATCTGAGCATCTCGTTCTTGCACACCCTACAACAAGAAAAAATTAAAGAAATTCTTTTTTACTGTTTATCTCACTCTTGTACACTCAAAAAAACATACAAAAAGAGAAGTTCTAATAAAGAAAGTCTTCTTTATTGACACAGAAACTACTGGTGCAGAACACCACATTTCTTCCAAGTACATGATATATGAAAAGCAGCTATGATAATAAAAATCAATTACACAACAAGCAAATATACTATACTTACAGCATAGAGTTCAGATATTAGCTAGAAGTAGCATATTTAAAGGCAAAGCAGGGAGAACAAAAGAAAGAGTAAAAATAAAGCGTTCAAGTAACACAAACACGCCGAAGCATTATTGTATCAATTTTACATGGAACAACTTTCTAAGACTTAAGTCAATCCATGATAAAAAGTTTTAGACCAAACTGACTTCTTAGTATCTCCTCATTAACAGGTGGTAGAAACTGAATCATATATTCTAGACTGAGAAGACTAATAATCCATCATACCTAACACCTATTTTGCAGACTGACTTTCAACTAATCATTCAACTTTTAATAATTCAAACCAAATCTTGCTTTACATGCAGTACATATCCGTAGGCAGACACAGACTGTGAAAGTGTCCATTAATATATCAGTTCTATGCTTTTACATGAACTTTAGAAATATCACAGAAAGCTCAGTTTTATTTCTGGTGTGATCAAAGAAAAAAAAAAAAAGATTTAGAAATAAATTACACAAAATAAAAATCTCAAGAGTTGCTTACCTTACTTAATACCAAATTTATGAAAAACAAAATATCAGGCTTGTTTAGAGGAAAAATATAATCACATGCTTAGCAAAGTTGTAAAAAACTAACCATAACCCTTTAAAACGTGCACATTCACTGAACTGCAACAAGCCTGGTCCATTTTGAGTTACAACACAATGTATTAACTTAATTTAGTTTTTAAATGCTCTATTAAAAATATATTTCCACAAAACTGTTCAAAATAACATGCTACTGACTATCATTGAAAACCAAATTCTACAGCCATCTGATCAGCTAGAAACAGACTGTATAACTGTTCATCAAAGATTTTATCATCTGCTTCCATCTTCTGATCCTCAGAAGCTAAATTGTACACTGTTTTTTATCAGTTCCTAGTCCTGTAAGACTGCATAATTATACCTCATCATACTGCTCAGTTGACAAATGCCCATAACGTACGTCCCAGGGTTCCTAAAGGGATGTGAGATTTTTTTTTGCCACCATCCTAGAGGTGATCATAGACTGATCTGAAGCTAAAAAGTTTGAAATGCTACCAGGGGAAGAGATATCAAGTGCTAAAGAGGCCCCAGCATACAATTAATTAACAGAAAAAAATAAACAAATATGCCCTGTTCACAGATGGATTGTGTCATACTGTGGGGAAGCATTACAGATGGAAATCTGCTGTGTGGAGCCCTACTGTCATGGTTTTGTGGTTTTTGTTGTGTTGTTGATATCCCACATCCTGACATCGTGTGGTGTGTTGGGAGTTAAAGAGTTAATGCTGCAGCTTCATCCACTAGCCCAAGAGCATTAGTTCTTCAACTCCCAACACACCACATGATGTCATGATGTGGAATATCAACAACACAACAAAAACCACAAAACCATGACACCTACACAACAAGTTGCAGAGGCCACTGAAGGAAAAGTAGAATCAAGTCAATATTGCTGAATGAGAGAGGTGGCCAGTGCTTTATCTTTACACTGACTCGTGGATGGTGGCAAATGCTTTATGGGGATGGTTACAGTGGGTGGAACAGAACAACTGGCAATGAAGGGGTAAATTTATTTGGGCTGCTGAGCTGTGGAAAGACACTGCTGTCTGAATAAAGAATATTGTTCTAAAGGTGTCATGTAGATGCTCATGTGCCCAAGATTCAGGCTACTGAAGAACAACAAAATAACCATCAGGTAGATTGAGCTGCCAAAATTGAGGTGACTCAATGACAAGGGTGAATTATTTCTAGCTTGATGGGCCCATGAGACCTTGGGCAACCAAGGAAGAGATGCAACATATAAATGGGCTAGAGACTGAGGGGTGGACTTAACTATGGATGCTACTGCACAGGTTATTTGTGACTGTGAAACATGCACTGCAATTAAAGAAGCCAAGAGGATGAAACCTCTCTCGGGGGGGAAGTGGGATGGCAAAAGTATAAATATGGGGAGGCATGGCAGGTTGATTATACCACCTTGCCACGAACCCACAATGGTAAGTGTTATGTGCTTACCATGGTGGAAGCAACCACTGGGCGGCTTGAAACATATGCACTACCCCATGCTGACACCTGAAACACCATCTTACGTCTCAAGAAACAAGTCCTATGGCAACATGGCACTCCAGAAAGAACTGAGTCAGATAATGGGACTCATTTCAAAAATTCTCTTGAAAATACTTGGGCCAAAGATCATGACATTGAAAGGATTTATCATATCCCCTATCATGTACCAGCTTCTGGTAAAATCGAATGACACAAAGGGTTGTTAAAAACTGTTGAAAGCAATGGGTGGAGGAATACTTAAGCACTGGGAGAAGCATTTCGCAGCAGCCATCTAGTTGGTCAGCACTCGAGGACCTATCAATAAAGATGGTCCTATCCAATCCAGCTTCCTGCATACTGTAGAGGGAGAAAAGGTCTCTGCAGTATATTTAAAGAGCATGTTGGGAAAAGCAGTCTGGGCCCCTCCAGCTTCTGGAAAAGGGAAAATCTGTCCATGGAACTGTTTTTGCTCAGGGAACTGAGTCCACTTGATGGGTGATGCAGAAAAACTGTGACAGAATGTTTTCAAGTTTGTCAAGAAAATGGAAAAATTCAAAACCATAATGATTATCTAATTTTAAACTAATAAAAGAGATCCTTAAATTCAGCTGCTTTCACGTGCTAAACCATAGACTTCAACAGTATGGCACAAAAGAAGACAAAGGAACACAGAAGATAAAATCCCTAGGAAAAGTTTCTTCCTTGACAGATTTAGAAGATCTAAATAAGATTTAAACTAAACTCTAATTTATCAGCTTTAAGTTCTGGATGCTCAGATGTTAAAACAATCCTTCTGAGAATAGTTAGATAAGTCAAATATAAAAGTAACAGAACTGGCTACCAAAAGCTCAGTACATAAAGAAAAAGATGTCCTTAAGCTAATTTTGTGGTGGAAGAAATCAATCTGCCTCATAATTCTCAAACGTGAGTAACACCATATTCTGGTACTTGCAAACTGTGAAAGACTAAACTATTTGGACAGTAGTTTACCTATTAAATGGCAATTTCTATGCATGTAATTTATTACATAGACTGTACCTGCTGAAGAGCCAGTACACTGTTTCTATTTACATCAAGTCGGGCCATTTTCATTTCCTCTTTCATGTTAAACAACATTTGTTGATATTCTATGAGTTCATTGTCTTTCGAAGCCAGGATTTTCTAAAAAGGTAGATAAAATACCATCAGAATGCCTGAAGTAATCTTTAAAATAATAAATAAAGGTATTAAAAGTACCTTCCATTCTTCAACTTTTGCATTTATAGCTGCCATGAGAGGATCATCTTCCTCATTCTTTGCTTTCAGCTGGTCTGAAAGCTCCTGAACCTAGAAATGTAATTTGGATCAATCTGATATTAAAAAAAAACGTTTCACTTAACAAACATGTATGTTCAAACACACTACATCAAACACACATAACTTAGCGGAATGGCAATAAAGAAGTAAGATAGAATTCTGTCTCTAAGAATATGGGTTGACTAAAACTGTATGAAAGTATTTTGCAATATGCAGTCAAGTTTTGATATTTGCATCAAGTTTAAAGATCATATTATTTCCAGAAAGTGTTATTCCAGCAGAGTATGTGTTTTAACTGGATATGCTGAATGCTTTTTAAATTAAGCTAAAATATGACATGCAATATAAAAACAAAAGAAATTACACAAATACACTCAATAATACAAACATTAGATCTTACTTGAAATTTGTACTGTTCTTTCTCCTTTCTTAACTGATCCATAACAGCATCAGATTGTTGCACGATTAGTTTCATTTTATTATACTCATCCGTCATCCTCTCCATCTCTTGCACAGATTCCTCAAGATTCTTTCTCATTTCTTGGTTTTGAATGTCTAACTTCTCATTAGTTTCAGTCAAAATCTGCAAAATTTAAGAATCTGCTGCTTTTAAAAAGTGTGCATTTTAATACCGGAATAACCAGAAATTTAAAACTACCTTAAATGTAATACTTTAAAGCATAAACTACCCCAGAATAGAGTATTTGACCTCTGGATCCTCAAATTAAACAAATCCTACTGGCTAAGCACTAAATATCTCCCAATGTCAGTAACTTTATTAAACTTTGTTACTTCAAACATTCCCAGATGGAGAATATATACATCACAGAACCCAAATGCATTTGAAATTCCCTCAATCCACAAGATTTGGCCTGTTACTTGGCACAGTTTTCTGAAAAATTCTATTGTCAGTCTATTAAATACTCAGCAGCATCTATTTTACCTGAATTTCATCCAAATACTGGACAAGCTCGAAGTTCTTTTTGGACAACTGAGATCTGTAATCAATATCATCACCCCTTCGTGACAGAACTGTTTCTTTATGAGAATCTATTTGCTTCTGATAGTCAACTACATCCTGACGCAATTGTTCATTCTGTAGAGAAAGTAATCAAAAAATGAATCTATTTTGAAGGGCTGAAAACAATGTTGTTTTTCTAGCAAGCTAACAAAAAGAGCTAAGACAGTCAAAGCCATCTAAACACCTACAGTCTGCTTTTAAAAACTTAGATGCCTCACCTTTCTCTTCATTTGTTTTTTCTTCTGATTAAAAAGGAGAGAACAAGAGCAAGAGAACAAAGCATGAAAAATATTAGAAAGTATCTTTGCTTACTACAGACTAAGTAGGAATCAATGTAAAAGCAAACCAAAATAGAATTCCCTGTATACCTGTGCATGTGCATATGTACATACAAGTATATAGATAAAAAGACCTGAGGAATGACTTTCAAGTTTGTATCGGAACATCAATTTTAACCATTACCGTCCATTGCAAGATTACAGATATTAAAGTTATAAAAACAAAAAAATCTTTTTAAAAGAATGACTCAAGAAGAAACTAACCCTTAATATTATTCTTATATTAACCCTTAATGATAACTCTTAATTTATTCTTGTATTAAGTACTGACTCTTAGTTAAAAAAGCTTATTAGCAAAAGCAGCAAGCATAAACTGAATCCTGACTGCTACTGGTCTAAGACATTTGCCAATAGTATTTAAGAAAAATACTAAAAACTCAAATAACCAAAGTCATAGGACTTTGTAAATTCAAGCACAGACTCTGATCTCAATGAGCTAAATTTCTCTAGAAGAGATCTACGACAGATCTATGAAAACTGATTAAAACACCCAAACTTCTTTGTATCAGTACCTAGGAAATGTTTTAGAACAGAATTAAATACCATATCACATAAAGCAGTGTATAGAAAACTAAAAATGTAAAACCTACTAAGTAAATAAGCAGTCATTCTTTACTAACCTCTCTCCTTAATTTGATGTTTTCATTTTCTGCATCTTCATTTCGAAGAGCAAGCTAGAATAAGATAATAAAACCTTTATCACGTATGTAGATACACATATACACATACATATATGCATATAAATATATAATGCTAACAACACAGACTACAGAAAGCATACTACAGCAGATTGAAAACAGGTAATGAAAGCACAGTGGCTCTGTTCCATCAGTGTTTTATATTTCAGAGGCTCTTCTCAGAATGTCAAACTTTTAAATGTTGTTTCTGAACTGCTTTAGAGATATCAAGCTGAAGCCTTCTTACCTGTTCATTCACTTTCTTCTCCTTTTCCAGTTCCTTTTCTATATCTGTTAATTGTCTCTCCTTTTGTTCTACCTGTTTCTCCAGTCGGTGGATCTCATCACGCAAAAAACGAGTATCACGAACACCTGCTGAACTTTGTGCCATCTTAGAAATATAAAAGTGACATAACAAATAGTTCTTCAAAATAGAAATATATGGCAAAAAAAAAAAAAAATACTACAGTTAATGTTCAGGAAATACAACAAATACAACAGAAAGGCCTTGCTAGCTTCCTTCAACAAAAAATACAGAAATGGACAAATAAAAATCACTAAAGATAAATGGGACTTGCTAAAACACATTTCATTGTAATGTTCATTCAGTTATTTGTAAAACACGGCTGGTGAATACTCAAAAGCAAATAAAAAATGTATTACATGAACTTAAGATCATTATATCTCTTAACTGGTTAAAATTGTAGTGTTTAAAAACAAAACAAAAAATTGTAATCAAGAACCACACTCCCAGCATTCTGTAAACTAAAACCCTTTTTAAATGTACCTCTAATTCACTTTCCAGCTTCATCAGTTTCGTTTTAAACAGATTTTCTGTTAAAATAGAACACATACAGTGAGTTATCCACCAAGGTACCCAAAGCAACAATGATGAACTTAAACCACTAAATATTTACTGAAGCAACTGACTACAGATGAGTTGGTATTTTATTCATTTTTCTAAATTTAAAGAAATGACAAGCAAACTTAAATAACCTTAACACATCATTTGTGAAGAATGTAACAAGATTTGTTTACCACATTTCGCTTGCTCTTCCCCAGCTTTTTCAACTTCTTCTAGTGCCAGCTCTACCTCTTGAGCTTTCATCTGGGAAAAAAAATCATAAGGAAAGGAAAGGGATTGATACTAACACAAACTTAGAGAGTGTTCCCAAGACCTCATGCTTAGGATTATGAAAACATTACAAAAGAACACACTATTGTTCCTCAAAAAAAGGAAAACACTTTTATTTTCCCTACACTAACAATTCAGAACTTCAGATTGCTGAAATACCTACCTTAGCAATTTATTACAATGAAACTTTCTAAACATTCAAAAGCATACAGCTGAAAATAAGTGGTAAAAAAGCTTCATTAGAAGCAACAAGTTGAGCTGTGCAGGTCTTATTTCATGTTTTCAGCACATTTATCAGCGTGACACTGTGACAGATTTATATGATCAGTTTTAGGGTAGTTTCTTCCATTCATATGGACACTTTTGAAACTACTCCAAAACATCAACCTATTACAGTAAATTGCTTAAAGTTAAAACCATTATGAATAACTCAGTACATATCTAATTCCTGAGATATCTGTTCGCATTTTGCACATTTGAAACTAAGATTCTGTAATCACATAACAGTGGCTGTCCTGTTCACTTCACTTCCCTTTGGTGAAATGATCTCAAGAATAACCAGTTATGTTCAATGCACAAGAAGAAAAAAAAAGGTGTAATCATGCTTTCATTTAAAGAAAAATAATTAATTAAAAAAAATACAGCAAATGTATCTACAGAATTGGAGAAAGTGAGAATTAACACAAACCTTCAACAGAGACTGAGTAATTTTAAACAGATGTATCAATTGCTCAGGAGCTTCATTTTTCAAGTCTTTGCCATCAACCTGAAGAGATAATAGTGGTTTTCTTATAGAAATATCACTGAAATTCACAAAATAAATAATTTATGTACGGGTAAAAGCAAGGACGGATTAGGGAAGAATGCATAGCAAAACTTGTATGTCCTATTTTCCCCTTGAGCACCTTGGACAGGGTCTTAAGCAATCTGTCTGCCAGCTCTTCTCGATGAGGCAGAGCATCTGGATCTACTTTCATAAGCTTCTTCCAATCTAGAATGGGCGCCATATTGATTTTATAGTACTTTTCCTGGAACAAAAAATAGAAGTAACAATTATCAGACACCGTTGCTGTCAATCAGTCAAATAATTTAAAGTAGGCTGTCCAGTGAAGCACAAAATGATATTAATAACTGTATGGAATTTTTAGTACTGATTAATGTTCTGTTTACATTTCAGCATACCATAAACAAGGAGACTACAGTAAAACTATTTTTCTTTGCACAAAAAAGTAGATCATAAAGAATCAAATAATTTGAAATTCAAAAACTGAATATCTGGACACATGAGAAACCTCAGTTTTCACTTCTATATTTTCTTCGGTTCTTCCCAACTTCTCCTGCCCTTTGAACTAGCCCTTGTACAATACAATTTCCATATAGTCACAAAATCCTTATTTGTTGTATTTAAACAACCAATGTTTTCATTTAATGCTATGTTATCCACTTCTTTGTAGTCATCTCTACGATACTAAACTCTTGTATTAAGCATCCTTTCCTACTGACTAGAATAACTGAATTGACAGGACAGCAGGCCACCCAGTTACTGACAAAAACCTAACGTGAATTAATGCAAATCTTTGTTCTACAGATTACCTGATGGTTGCTGTGGGTCACAATGACTTCTCATACACCCAGAAGACAATAGAGTACCTGAAAAAGAAAGAATTGTTTGGAAATCTTAATCTTAGTAAGTTTTTTTTATTGAGACAGTGCTGAGGTGCTGGCACAGGTTGCCCAAAGAGGCTGTGGATGTTCTGTTCCTGGAGGTATTTAAGACCAGGATGGGTGAGGCCCTGGAGAACTTGATCTAGTATCTGACGTAGTAGTTGGCAACCCTGCCTGTGGCAGGGAGTTTGAACTTGATGATCCTTGAGGCTTTTTCACACTCAAGACAGCTTATGATTCTTTGATCCTTAATACTTTCCAGAGCTACTTCTGACCAATATTGTCAATTCTTAAAAAGTTAGATTCTACCAAGTTTAAAAAAATGTTATTTAAACTCACATACCACCCAAAGTTGTTAAAACAATATAAATGGTTAAGAAAATTAAGAAAGAAATAAAAATAAGCAGGACATTTAATTCATTATTATTCAATAACTAATGATATAGTGGGGACGTTTTATGGGGAAAAAATCAAGCTCAGTCAACAGCAGTAACAAAGATTTAGAGGTCAACTCTCTCATTCACTGGTCTTCCTCTAAAGACTCAAAAAACTGAAATTTCCTTAATGAAAGACTGAACAGGTATTACTTTCCCATTACCTGAGCAATCTGAAAGAACAGCTTTAAACCTTTGATATCCAGCTTTATTTCTAACAGGACAAAAATCATTTTTCCATCATCTTCTTTGAACATGTGAAGTACTACAGAGTATTGACCAGCTCTTCAGTGTTTGTTAAATGCTTAAGGAAACATGCACTCTATATAATCCGTGACCTGGTAATGACGAAATACATATATATATATATATATTTTGCTTTTCTGCTTTCTTGTAAATAACAGAAAATACAAGAAAGTCACATAGGAACATAACTGATTTTGGAATTGTCACTACTTCAGTTAATCCAATGCTACTTGATTTCATGATCCTTGTTTTTAAATCATTTTATTTTTTCTAATCAATGAGGTGCATAAAACACGGATATAAAATAATCATTAATCAGAAGTATTCCAAGAGCAAATTCACAGCCTTTCTACTGTTGAATTTTCCTACCTTCCTTCTTTCATTTCTCTTCTTCTCTTCCTGACTTACAGAACAACTTCTTTATGAAAGCATCAGTCCCGAAATGATACCTAAGGGGAGAGAGAGATGTACATAAATAAAGTAGTCCTAATTATTGGGATATCAGCTCCCAAGACATAGGCGGCACAACCTGAATATACAGAATGTTCTACGGTACGTATGTCTTTAAGTACAATAAATATGATATCACTTCTTCATAAAATGCAGATGACCTCTTTTCATCAGTAGAATACGTGCTTTTGAAAGGTGATCCATGCAGTGACACAGATTTCATCACAGTGAAATCAAACACCAGTACCAACGGCAGCTCTTCTTCCATAAAGTGTGTGTAACATGTAACTGAGTTGTACACACACTCGAGTGACAGTATACATCAAGAAATAGCACAGACACACGGGAGTTGTGTTCTGCTGTAGTATTCCTACAGAACACTACATCTTGGCTACGAACAGCTAAAACACACTCTTGCGCAGGGCTCCTGGCAAGGACACGACCACAGTCCCTCCAGGATGCTGCTTCACCGCTGATAAAACAGCAAACTGCCTTATTTTGCATCCACCTTCCTAAGGGGAAACGGCTGAAGCTCGAGTGGCACAGAGGCAGCGGTGTGAGGCGCAACCGCCCGGACTCTTCTGCCTGGCACCAGAGGCCCCCGCCCGCAGCCCGGCTCCGCGGTCCGCCCCGCCGAGGACCGCCCTCCTCAGGGCAGTTCCGCTGCCGCCCCGATCTCACCGCTCCGCCGGGACGCAGACGGCGGCGGAGGCCGCTGCTAGGCAACGCCGTCAAACTCTCCCGCCGCCCCGCTCTGAGGAAGCCGGGCAGGCGTAGAGGCGGGGAAAACCGCACTACCACGGGCCACGCAGGGGGTCGTCACAGGCACGGAGCCGGATCGCCGCAGACCGGGGCTGCGCACCTCAGAAGCGGGTCAGAGTCGCCTTCTCCCGCCCCGGCGGCGAACCCCAGCATGCCGTGCGGTCCCTCCAGGACCACAGCTCCCGGCGTGCCTTGGAGCCCGCGGCCCCGAGCGGGGCGTTCTCCCGACAGCCTCCGCCAGCCGGAGGGGGTGGCAGCGCGCAGGGGGCGGTCTGCGCGTGCGCAGTGTGGCGGGGGCGCCGGCGCGAGCCCTGGGCAGCGGCGAGGGCGCTTCCGCGGCGGGCTCAGGTAGGGCGGGCGGGCGCGCGCTGGCGCGTCGGGGCCGTCCCTCTGCTGACGGGATCCGGGGGCCGGGCTCGGTGTTCCGCGGGGATGAGTTGTTTCTGCTGCTGCCGTGCGGCCTCGTTCCCGGCTGTGCTTCCGTGCCCCAGCTCGGCCCGCTCCGTTCCTTACGCTTCCTCACAGCCCCCTTCCTTTCTCGCCCTCCCGTCGGCCCCCGCTGTTCCTATCCGGCCCTATACGCCCGAGCCGCGGGCTGCGTGTTTCTTTCGGTGTGTAAGTATCGGTAATCGGCCCCAAGGGACAGTTTGCGGACTAACACGGGAGGGGATGGCTGTATGAACTACCCGCGTCCTTTGGGTACTGCTGACCGCCGAGGAACCTGAGCATGGGTAGCCTAAAAAGTTCGGGAGCTTCGCCTGCATGAACACGTTCACATCTTCTCAGATTGGAGAAAAACCAGTACCCATGTGAAGTACATTATATCCTATGTGTTCATTCAGTAGCTGTGTCAAGAGCTGGAACTGTGTGTGCTTTTACACTTTCTGAACTAAAAGACAGAGGTGGTCATCTTTTGTATTTACCTTTTTTATCTGATTTATTCATGTTTGTTATCTCTTTATCAGTGTAGATATTTAAGGAGGGCTGACAAGACACGAGATCTTTGGCACACCTGGTAGTTACGTAACTTGTTCCAGCTGTGTCATAAGTCTTAACTCTTGACTGAAGGTAAAGACTCTATATCCCAGCTCGGGGTTGGTTAGTTACACCTCTCTGCTGGGTAAGATAATACCCTGTGTGGTTAGTACAGGGGAAGAGAGACTAGATTGTATTTCTAGGATGTAAACCGTTACTAAAAATAAGATTTTTCATGATTAAATGATTTAAAAAAAGAAGTGAGAAAAAAGAATTCTTGGCAGGAATTACTTTATAGGTGGGGCATGTGATCTACAGAGTATAAAGCTGCTTTGCTGTATGATGAGCCTCTAGGAAGTGGATCTTTTATTCCTGTGTGACCTAGAGAGTAAAGTAATCCATTGATGATGTTCATGAAGTTTTGCAAGGTCAAGTGCAAGGCCCTACACTTGGGTTGGGGTATTCCAAAGCAAAATTACAGACTGGCCAGAATAAGTTGAAAGCATCCACGAGGAGAAGGATTTTGTGGTGTTTGATGATGAAAAACTCACTGTGAGCTGGCAGTGTACACTTGCAGCCTAGATAGCCAACTGTATCCTGGGCTGCATCAAAAGAGGGATGGCCAGCAGGGTGGGGGAGGTGATTGTCCACTTCTGAGGCCCCAGAATACTGCAACCAGGCCTGAGGTTCCCAGCACAGGAAGGACATGGAGCTATTATGGTGATTCCTGAGGAGACCACAAGGATTATCAGAAGACTGGAGCACCTCTCCTACAAAGAGAAGCTGAGAGAGCTGGGGTTGTTCAGCTTGGAGAAAAGAGGGTTCTAGGGAAACCTTACAGAGGTCTTCTGATATATAAAAGGGTGCAATAGGAAAGGTGGAGAGGAAATCTTCGTAGGGGAGTCTAGTGATAGGACAAGGTGGCATGTCTTTGAACCAAAAGGGGGGAGATTTAAATTTGATGAAGTAATTCCTTATCATGAAGGTGACTGGAACAGATTTCTTCATCCTTCGAGACATTCAAGGCCAGGTTTGTTGGGACTTTGATCAGCAGTCTAGAGGGAGGTGTCCCTGCCAAAAGAGATGCTGAAACTGGATGGTTTTTAAGGTCCCTACCAAACCAAACTGTTCTATAATTCTATCATAAGATGCTTCTAAATAAAAATACGCACACACACACACATATATATGTGTATATGTTTGTTTTTAATTTTCTTTATGATAGCAAGCTGATAATGTACTTGACTTTTTGGAAGGTTTTTTGTGGTCTTATGTTACAAAATCAACAGAAAATACAACATTATGTATTCCAGTGGTGTACCCACATCTAGATTTGTAATTACGGTGTACAGCTAATAGAGAAGATTGATGTGGAACTACAACAGACTTTAATGTAGACATGAAAACTGAAAATGAAATGAGTAAGAAAAAATGGAAATATTAGTCATATAAAGAATGACAATGTTTAAAATATGGAATGTCTTAGTACAAGTGAAGTAATATTTCTTTTGTTCTGCCTCAACATGTAATAGTGTGATGAAGTTTATATAAGCAGTTTCCCTTCAGATGAGAACGCTCTCTTGCAGTTCTGGAGCCAGAAAACGTTTTAGCTCCCTAGTACACAGCTTGACCTATCCTGATGGAAGAGAGAGGCATCCATATTAAGCCACGTTTCTGATATCAGTATGCTATTTCATAAAGCCAGTGCAGAAACTGCATTATGGAAATTCAAATGGAATGTCATTTCAAAACAAAAACAAATAGAAGTCATCATATACAGACCAAGCATACTAAATAAGGACATGCATAGCAGAGTCTCTTCAGTGTATGCCACACATGTAGCTTTTGTTCATCTGTTCTTTAGAGTTAATGAATGTGCAGTTTATACTGTTTATATTTCTGGAGCACAGAGTGTTGTCCAGTTTGAGCATTATTTTAGAGAAGCTATTTCTGCATCACTTTCATATGGAAAAACAAGTAATGTTTTTTAGTGTAAATATAAAACATTTTGTTATTGTTTGAATGAATGGCTTGGTAGCCTTCCCCCTCAAAAAGGAGTTGGGGAGAGTGGGAGAGGAAAAATAAGTCTTACTTGAAGTCTTTTTTTCTTGTTAATCATTTTTAAGATATATATTATACTACCTGTGCATTCCAGGTATTTGTATGTCAGCTGACCGTTTAAACAAACTGAAAACAAACACCAGTTAAGCCAGTATCTCTTATTCATGTTTAAATTGCTTTATAATTTGATCCTTGTTTGTACCAGAATAACCTAAAATGTCCAATTGTTGATTTAAAATATTGATTGCTAACCATCTCCTCAGTCTGCCCTGTGGGAAATCTTTCCTCTGATGCTGAGCACATGTTCTTACTGTAAATCAGAACTGCCATTTCTCATCTCATCTAGTTGATACTTCAGAGCTTTGCTGAGAGAAGGCTGGGGGCTGTTTCCTTCCTAGGGAATAAAAAGTACTTCAGATTAGTCCTATTGCTCTTAATTGTGTACTATTTGCAGAAGGTTGCTACATTAAAACATCTCTCGTATTTGTTGTGCTCCGGGGCTTCAAGAAGATAAAAGGGATTTCATGCATGTTTTGAGTTTGTCCTGAGTTCCTGTAGCTTTTTTTCTTCTCCCGTGCGTGATCCAAGCCAGTCATGAAAACCTCAGCTGTCTAAGTTGGTTAAAACTGGAGTTCTACTTTGGAGAGACATTTTTAAGATAAGGTAATGGTTGTTTTGGAAGGGAACATGGAAAGGAAATGGTGATATCTTTTCATTATTAAACATGGATATAAAGTTAGAAAAAGTATTAGATTTAGACAACTCAAATTGCAAAAAGAGAAGGTGTGTTGGCAAGACAAGTGAGAACAGTGTTGGAACTTTAGGTACTAAATTTAAGTTTTAAAGTGGTGAAGCTACAAGCTTTGGCAGTCTTGTTGTATGCCTACCTATGCAACCTGGTCTAGGGAGCCTGCTTTGGTAGAGGGGTTGGACTTAGTGATCTCTAGAGATCCCTTCCAACCTCTACAATTCTGTGATCCTGTGGTTGATGGTGTTCATCAGTTCAACCACCAGGTCTTGGATTAACTTGTTGCTCACGTGGAAGAATAAATTAAAAAAAATAAATAAGTAAAGCAGCTTTAACAGTTCTTTGTTTTCTTACACTTCTGATGATTGAACTCATTTGTCTGTGCATCCTGTAAATATGTTTTAAATAGTTTGAGGCCTCGATTAATATTAATGTTTATTTCTTCAGAGTTATTAAGTAGCACAGCTGTTATTTGTCAACTTGTCCCTGTATATCTGTCTCTTTGTGGCTTTTGGAACTCCGATTGGAGAGTGGGAAACCCATGGTTTTTTTTAATGGAGGTTGAAAATGCTGACATTTTGGTATGAATGAGAAATGCCAGGTGTTTTTTTAATATCAATGAGCATTTAATACAGCATGAATTAAAGCATTTGCAGAATATGTGAACAGTAAAACTGGATCTTCAGAATATACCTGCAGTGTTCTCTTATGGACAGTAAATAAGATGATGTATTTTTTGGTTGGTTTTGTTTTGTTTTTTTAATTTTCTGACAGCTTGAGCTGACTTGTAAAATACTATCATAAGCTGCAAATAACAACAAGGTGTTCTTAATGCTGAGTATTTTCAGGAACTCACACAGAAATTGGAACAGATAAAAACTTTGCAGTTGTGACAGCTGTTTGAGATGAATTTTAATGAAGTGCCACAAATTTAATTTTTTTTTCCTTCCAAGAGAAGAAAAAGATGACTTAGAGTATTGCTTTGTAGTAGACCTAATAAAAAAAAGACATAGTTATTAATGCCCTTGAGAGGATAAAACAAGCAAATACCATTACCCAAAAGAAGATAAATTGGAAATGTATGTATAAGTTCTTAAAACTAGGCATAGGATTTATCTGATCAACATAAACATACTGGCTCCTGAAATCACTGTTGATGTAATGTGGCAAATAACACGTTAATTAGCTGATAGCTTATGATGGAGTGGTAAACAGCTGTTGCATATCTAGGGTCTGCAGCTGCACTCTTGCCTAAATACATCTTAGTTTGGGGTTGGACTAGATGATCTTTAAAGGTCCCTTCCAACCCCTGCAGTTCTGTGTGTAGTTTCCACCCTTCCAGATTTCCAAAGTGAGGATGCAAAGGGTCTCAGTTTGGTGTTTATGTGCTTTGCATGCAGACTGTTATTTTGCAGTGTGCTCTCCTCTTCTGTCTATGGTGTCATGGATTTTGTAGTGACTGGAGAGAAACATGTTCTTGTTCTCCTACTTAGTGTTTTGGCTTTTGTGTAATATCTTACTATTGTTTGTAATTCCTGAAAAGGATTGAATAAACTTATAGAAGATTCTCAGCAAGTTGGAGGAACGTTGCATGCCTTATAAGCCTGCTGGAGAACTCTGGTTCTTGTTTGTCCTTTTCACTTCACATCTCTGTATGTGCATGAAAATAGCACAGTGCAAAACATGTATTTCTGTGCCATACAGCTTGAGAAAATTAGACTAACAAGCAGGTATTGTGCACAGCTTTGGCATTCTATTTTTCTGTGATTAGCTCTCATGATCATGCAGTATAACTTGCTGCTTATTGTTTGTAGTTGTATATTCTTCCTGACGTGTTTGGATATCGTTGCAAATTAAAACATCAGCAGACATCTTTGAAATGAAGCACTTGCCAGTCCTGATTTCGTCCAGTCAGATGGGGACGATGTGGATGTTTTAGATCACAGATTGATAGTAGTACAGCCCGAGGGCTGATTTGTGTATCAGATGTACAGCTGTGGAAGTTAAAGGTGGATGAGGTTAAAAACAGCCCCCGAAGGGACAGTCAGCCTGTTTACATATGTTGGTCCTGTCAATGATGTGTTTTTCTGTTGTGGTTTGACCCGCAGGCAGCTCAGCACCACACAGACTTTTGTTCACTCCTCCCTCTCATCCCATAGAGGGGAATGTGCACTGATAGAAAGACTGTAGGATGGAAGAGGAAGGAATATTAGTAATAACAATAAAAGAATATACAGAACTGGTGATGCACAATGCAGTCAGTCACCGCCCGCTGACCCAGAACCGTTGAACCATGGCACAGCTGACACTGTGGACTTGCCTGGCCTTGGAAGCACACCCATCACTCTGCAACAGCCAAGCATAGGTGCACTATTAACATTGTCTGAGCTGGAACAAAGGCACAGGGAGCTGGGTGCAGTGCTAACTCAAGTTACAGCATATAACTGTATGCATTTTGATTCATCAACTAAACAGAGTCCTTTGAACAGTAAAGAACATGATACCTTGCTTTCCATTTTGTTCAAATGGTGTGCTTAGAGTTATAATCAGATATTCAGCTCAGAAATCTGACCACGTCTCTTTAATAAGCCCCATCTTAGTAGAGAAGAACATTCCTCACTTCACAGTTGTGCATTATTCATGTCATCGATTTTTGGCGGTACATACATTGCGAATAACTATTTTCAAGGATGAAGCG
Source organism: Odontophorus gujanensis (assembly GCA_013399175.1). Classification (NCBI taxonomy): domain Eukaryota; kingdom Metazoa; phylum Chordata; class Aves; order Galliformes; family Odontophoridae; genus Odontophorus; species Odontophorus gujanensis. Next base: position 64,070 of record VXAB01013878.1, read on the forward strand.
CGGGAAAAACAAAATTTCATCAACAATCTGACAAACTCACTCAAACCAGGTTGATACATTTGATAAAAACAAGGTCAAATATCCCACTAGTTCTCAGTTTTTCCTGCTCTTTCTTTTTGTTTCAACAAAAAGTGTTAAAGTAAGTTTTATTTTTAAGCATGTTGTCAGAGCTGGATGTTGGTGGTATGGCAGTAGAGGCTGAACATCCCCATCAATATTCCATTACATTTTCTTGTCATGTGATATATGGCAGCAGAGGGACGCTCGGACAAAATGGTGTTGACGTGAAAGGGTGTAGGAAGTGAAGGTGTGTCTTTGAATTTCTCCATGCAAGAAAAGATGGCACCCATCAACGTTCATTGACACTTCCTGAACGTTTATGAAGACCACACTGTATGTCAGCACAGAGAGGCTGTGCGTGGTGCATTTCAGCAGTGGTGACAGTGAAGTGAAAGGCAAGCCATGTGCCAAACATATCCATGCAGCTTTTTATGAGTGAGGCATGCAGATTCTTGTTCATCACTGATGAAAATATGTAGCTGATGGTGGTGACTGTTAAAAAATAGTGCTTAGTAGCTAGAATGTGTTCTATCAAATAGGGTTATTGTGCTCTTTGTTGTAGTTTCCAAGGAAACAAATAGGGAGCGTTACTTTTGGAGTGACCTATGCGCGTTATAATGGTAGTAAAAGTTAAAAAGTAAGTGTGAATCAAGAAGAAATGGATAATTATGTATTTCTATTTGATTGTAATTTTGATTTTTTCTAAATATGATTTATAGTTCTACCTTTATGTGGATGTGAAAAGTTAATCTTAGTCACTTGGTCTCTAAAGAATTTGTTAAGGTAGTGAAGAAATACACAATGAGTAAAATATACTTTATTCTGTTATTTAGTGAATACAGAAAGTCTGGTTGTTGAAATATGTTGTATTTCAAGAAAGAGAAAAAGTATTTCAAATATTTTTGAAATATTGTCACTACTAGTATGCAGTGGGTCACCTCCACTGGTGCAGATTTTTGAGTGCAGCATGCTGGCTCTTGTGCATAGCTGGGAAAAGTGTGCAGTTTATGGCAGTGACTGTTGGAAGTAGTGTTTTGCAGATGAGATTTTGCTCTATCAAATAGTGTTAGCATGTTATTTATAGCTGTTGTAGTTTCCGTGGAAATGAATAGGAGGCATTACTTTTGTATCAACCTTTGTGTATGCTGCTCGAGATAATTCCTGTTCACTCAATGCAGCCCAGGCAAGCCTAAAGGTTGGACGCTCATGTCGGCTGGCTAGTACCCAGCTAGTCTTCAAGCAGTGGCAGCTGCCCCCTGAGCCTTTGTTTTTCAGCCCAACTGGATGTGATATGGGACATTCGTTTGGCCAATTAGGGTCAGTTGTCCTGTTTCGGTATCCTTCCAGCTCCTTGTGCCCGACCCCCCTCCTCATCTGCTTCAGGCTGGCAGGGCAGCATGATAAGCTGAAACGTCCTTGACTTAATGTAAGCACTGTTCAACAACGTCTGAAATGTCAGTGTACTAGTGCTCTTGATGTTGTTCTCATTCTGAATCCAAAATGCAGTACCATATTAGCTGCTAGGAAGAAAATTAACTCTATCCCAACTGAAACCAGGGCATTTTCCCTCACTGCAAGTCTGTGTTAACAAACAGGTTGTAGAGCAGAATGTTTTACAGATATTTATCAATACATCCATCACTGACAATGGTGAAATACTGACACTTGCAAGTCCATACTTGGGTTGCTACCAAATTTCAACATGCCTGTTGAGTGAGAAAGGGAATCTATCCACTCACCATGACTCACTTGGGCAGCCCAGTCATACCAAAGCTTCAGCAACCTTATGCCCATCTGTGATCCATGAGTTTCTTTGTCGTTTATACTCCTTATATGGCTTCTTACTTTCCAATGTCAAATGGCAACAGATTAATTAGCATGGAGAGTGTTGGCTGCCAGATAGTTATTACTATTTTATTCTCAGATTAATGGCAGGCGTGCTTTTGTCTGACTTAACAAGTATAGACGAACTTTCATAAGCCTCCCTCTGTTATAGTCTTGCATTCTCAACTTGTTGAGTATTCAGACTTTGGTTGTGGGCCCAGTTGTAGAGTAGATAAAAGAACTGTTTCTGATGTGGAGTCTTATATACTTGTCATGCTTAATTACAAAAACATCTTTTCCACACTTAAGCTTTAATTCAGCAAGAATGTTACACTACCGTGTAGTCAGACCAGGTGGTAATTTTCCTAATTCAATTTTTTTCTAGCATAGATTCCAGGAATATAAGTGAGTAGTTGTGCTACATTTTTTTGTGCAATCTACAGATTCTATGTCATCACCTTGCATTTCCCATTTTTCTCTTAGCTGCCCTAGAAGCTGTAAAATTGAGGAGTTTTCCAGATTTCTGATGAGCTCTTGCTGCCAAAGGTGCTTCTGCTCACTGCAAAAGTTTGAGGCTACCAAGCTATCAGCAGCTCAAGCCCTGTGCTGCATGACTTGTTGCTAATGTGTATTTGGTTGTGTTTACTTCTTATGGTTAATCTAGTTAAGAATTGTCTGGGAGTGTCTGTGGCTCAAATACTTATCTAGAAACAACAGATCATACCACGTACGTGCACTACCAACATTTGAAATGTGCAGGTATAGGGAAGGGCGAGCATCAAAAAGAATATTCTGATTTTAAATGTTTTTTAGAATTCTAAACCAGATCTTTCTGATGATGGGAATGCCACTTGAGCCAGACTTGGGATGCAACTAAAATCTTAAGCTCCCTATGCCTAAGAGTTCTCTTTCATCCAGATGAAAGCTGCAGTATTTTCTCTGTAGTTTGCATGCAGGTAGTTTGTAGCAGTCAGGAATAGCGTGATCAGTAGTAGTGTAAATAAATGGCAGAAATAATAGAAGTTCAGAACAAAACTAAAGGCTTTTAAAAGCACCAGAATTGCATAAAATTAAGGCATGAGTAAAGTAGCTGTGTTAACATATATTCTATGTACAGAAGAGTAAAAAAAAGTAGTTGAGCTCACAATTGATTGGGTAAACTCATCCCTTTAGACTGAGGTTTCTTAAGAATCTATCTCAGTTTCTTCCTAGTTGAGTAGCAGTATATGTTTCTGAAATAAGGCTGTTTAAGAATTATCTCAGTTGGACTCTTTGAAACTCAAAAGCAGTATATACAAGGCTTCTTGCTGCTCAACCAGACAGTAAACTTGTATTGTTAATAAAGAAGTCTCAGATCACTAGAAACAGCTCACCTAGAGATGGATTTTCTTAAATGATGAATTTAAATAATTTGTGATGTTGGTTCTGTGTGTCAGTATTATTTTGTCCCTTAATTTTTGAAACATCATATTTCAGAAATGTGATTTATATTTTCAACACCATCACTTGCAGTTAATCTCTGGGCCTGCCATCCAGCCAGGCTTTTACCCAGTGAAGAGTACACATGTCCCAGTCATGAGCTGCCAGCTTCTTCAGGAGAATACTGTGGGAGATGATGGTATCAAAGGCTTTGCTGAAGTCTGGGTAGACTACATCCACAGCCTTTCTCTCATCCACCAAGCGGGTCATCCAGTTATAGGGGATCAGGTTGATCAAACATGACCTGCCTTTCCTGAACGCTGGCTAGGTGTGATCTCCTGGATGTCCTGCACATGTGGTGTGATCACACTCAAGATGATCTGTTCCATAGCTGCCTCTGATACTGTGGTCAAACAGTCAAGTCAATAGTTGCCCGGATTCTCTCCTTCCAACCCTTCTTGTGGATGGGCATCATATTGGCAGATCTCTGGCCATCTGGGACCTCAGTTTCACCAGAACTGCTAATGGATGACAGAAGATGGCTTAGCAATCACTTTTGCCCGCTCCCTCAGTACCCTCAAGGAGATCTTGTCTGGGTCTGTGGACTTGTGACTCTCTGGGTAGAGTAGCAATCACTAACAGTTTCCTTCTAAATTATGAAAGTTTTACTCTGTTCCCCATCTGTCTTGCAGCTCAGGGAGCTAATACCCTGAGGAGAACTGTTCTAAGTATTATATATTATATATAGACAGAAAGAAAGAAGGCATTGAGTACTTCACCCTTTTTTTTTTTTTTTTCCCAACTGCATCCAGTAAGGGGTGGAGATTCTCCTTGGCCCTCCTTTTATTGTTAATGTATTTGTAAAAACACTTTTTCTCACCTTTTTCAATGGTGGCAAAACTAAGTTCTAGCTGTGCTCTTGCTGTTCTGATTTTCCCTCTGCATATCCTAGCAACATCCTTGTATTCTTCTTGACTTGCCTACTCCTTCTTTCAAAGATGGTAAACTTTTTTTCCCCGGGGTCTCAACAAAATCTCCCTGTTCTGCCATACAGTTGTCTTTCATGCTGTCTTGTCTTATGGGACGCAGGGCCAGCCTGTTCCTGCACCTTTAATATTGCCTTTTTGAGGAATGTCCAGCCTTTCTGGACCCCTTTGCCCTACAGGACTTTCTCCCAAGGGTCTGTCCCACCCAATGTTCTAAACAGCCCAAATTGTGCCCTCTGGAAGTTCAAGATAGCAATTTTGCTGACCCCCTTTCAGACCACCAAGAATACAGAACTATCATTTCGTGGTTGCTGTGCTATTGTTTTCAAACAACCTGACAAATAGCAAGTTCAGCTTTTGACCTGGCTAATTATGTATTATGTATGAAGTAGTCATAATATTGCTTTTTAATTAAATTTCAAGGGATTAGGAGGTTTGTGCAAGATGAGATAATAGAAGATTAATTTGTGATATTTTCTTTATGTGCTATTTTTCTTTAAGACAGAACTCTCATGAACATTCGTTGAAGTCAGAGAAGTTGGCACAGTTGAGGAAAAAATGACCTTTTCATGAGCTTCTACAGAATGTGCAAAAGAACTAGGTGAGATCTTCAATGGTAAGATTAACTTTTTATTATTACTTTTACTCTGTACCAGTTCTTGAATGCCTTTATTTATTACGTTCAGCAGATTTCCTGTCTTTCAGAATGTTTGTAATTTGTTTTTTAATTGTATTTGAAACATTTTGTGAGAAACATCTTTTAAACTAAAAAATACAAATTATCAACACATTGTCTGCCCTTTTGATATTGTGAGCATCAGTATGTTAATTTACTTAGGGTTCTGAAGCACCTAATTTTCACTTCTCCAGCATTCACTTCAGTTGCACAGCAGTCTGTTACAAATTACATCATGAGTCATCTACAGTTTTACTTCTTACTAGTATAATGTGAAATGCAGTAGTATCGATGTGAAATACAAATATCAAGTTTGTGTGAGGACTTTTAGGAGGTGGGACTCTTTAATTAAAATATTTATTTTAAACACTGAATTATGTAGAGTGAATGAGACTTGAGAAAAAAAATCTTTTAGTGATTTTTAGGTATATAACATCATTAACTTATAAAATACTGAAGCTATTAATTTGATTCTATTTATCAAGTATGGTGTTTATTCAGTGAAATTACCCAGTTATCTGTCTGTATATTTCAGCTTTTGTCCATGAAAGCCTGTACAGAAGATGGCTGAAATAAGCCTAAAGGAAGTGGCACTAATAGTTGGTGTGGTGGCAGCCTGCTACTGGAACAGTCTCTTCTGTGGCTTTGTTTTTGATGATGTTTCAGCGATCTTGGACAACAAAGATTTGCATCCTTCTACTCCATTAAAAAATCTCTTTCAGAATGACTTCTGGGGGACTCCAATGTCCGAGGTAAACTGTGGAACTCTTTGAGGAAAGCAGAGGAAAAAAAAATACAGACCATTTTTACACTAGTTTTCCCTAATGCGGTTTTAACAAAACAATTGGATGGAATTTGATGATGTTTATATTTTGAACTATCAGATTAGGAGTAGATGTTACTTGTATTTTTTCCTTTTGTTTAGTTAAAGAACTTGTCAGCAAATGCTTCAAGATTCTGTGTTACCTAATTTTAGTACAAAAATTTGAGAAATCTGACAGTTTTCCCTTCACCCACAAAAGCTACATATACTGACGTACAGTATTTATTTCTAATGCCTGTCTGGAAAGAAAGATAACACTGAAACAACACATCTAGGATTTGGAGAATAGGGATTTAATCTGTGAAGTTCATTTGTGTAAGTGTCTTGATGTGAATTGAGAGTTTTTGATTAGTAGCCTATATTGACTCACTACATTTTTATTTGGAAAGCTGCACTGGAATTAAAGATGTCAATAAACATCATTAAACAGCAGTATTTGAGGGGTATACATAAACTTTAGGAAGTCACATATGGTACCATTGCTGACAAAAGGGAAAAAAAGAAATGTCTTTTAGGCAAAAGGCCTATGACAGTCATTCTGCCTTGAAAACTTCACCTTTTTGTCTCTGTAATACAAAGCAAGTTCATTCTGAAATAGTAATTGTTAGATCTACAAATAGACTTTGATACATAATTTTTGAGTAAGGAAAGCTTCCAGGCTTTTTCAGACATTAAGAGTACATAGGAACAAAACAGATTAATTTGAATGTTCATGACTTTTGAATTACTTTCCACGTCTTCTGCAGTTTCAGTACTTTTCATATCTATGTGCAATTTCTCCTTCCATCTCCCATTTTTTCTTAGATTTTTTTTTACTTTTGTTATACAGACATAATCAACCGAAGATCAGTAAGTTATAGGCTAATAAATATTTTTTTCTCTTCCCACACAGAATGAAGGTGTTAGAGTTTTAAAAAAGCTTATGGAGGGAGAATAACCTCTAATATGGGCACATTGACCTGGTAGACATATTTAAGAATATAATACATTTGTCTGAGTGCACTAGAATTCTAATTTTCTAAAATATAAAATGTCAGATTGATCAAAACACTTGAATAATACATCGAAAGTATGAGGAAGTTGGAAAAAATAGTAGGAGTTAACTCCTCCATTTCGACAGCTGTATTTTCAATTTACTTTTCATTCACTATGCTTCATTGTTAGTATTACTAATTTTCATGTCTTTATTTTTAAGGTAGATGTCTGAGCATAGTGGAAGGAAATCTTGAAAGCACAGATTTTTAAAAGATATTTTGGAATAAATGTACTGTTATAAAATGTTGGTGACTGCTTTTTTTTTTATTTCCTTTCAGGAGCGGAGTCATAAATCTTACCGACCCCTCACAGTTCTCACATTTCGCTTGAACTACTTGTTCAGCGAGTTAAATGCAGTTTCTTACCACTTCCTAAATCTCATCTTTCATGGGGTGGTTTGTGTAGTTTTTCTCAAAGTCTGTAAGCTTTTCCTGGACAACCAGAGCAGCATAGTTGCATCCCTGCTCTTTGCAGTGCACCCAATACATACTGAAGCGGTAGGTAAATCTGCTATTTGCTTAATCTGTTCGAACTGCGTTTTTAAGCTTAGATGTTTTATGTAAATGGTTATATATTATAAATCCAAAAGGTGTGTGATTTTTTTCTTTATTGTATGCTTAGCTGTTTGAGAAATGTGATGGAGATGACCGATACTCAGAGTTGTTTGACATTCCATGCAGCTACTGAGAAATAATTCAATATTCATTTAGATTTGAGTCTCTTCATTTTTATAATGATGACTACTTTAGCTTGCATAATGTTTGTATTTTGTGATGCTTCATGTAACATTTTATGAATACTATCAATACCTCTCAATTCATTTTCATGAATTCTATTCATTTGCTAAGCAATTACTTAAAGCTAATCATAGAACCTGTTCTATTGGTTTTATGCCAGAATATCCTGGCAAGATGCTTGCTAGTGTTGCTACTGCTATGCTACTTTTAACTTAGTATCTTTGTTTGAACCAATATCAGAATGAAGAAATACAGATGACTGTCTTATTTACCTTTCAGTTGATTCTACAGGGACGTTGTTGTTGCTGTGAAAAGCATTATTTATGCAGACTGCCTGATTATATGCTATTTGATGTTTAACCGATGTTCTTGCAGTATTTTGAAGTAAATCATCAGGTTTCTAGAAAAAATGGTAATAAAGCAGATACGTAGAATTCTCTACTGTAACTTCCATATCATGTAGGTTGGCTTACCTAGATTTAATTTCACAATGATTGCAAAGCAGATTCCAAAACTGTTTTTTCTCTCATGTTCTTACATAATTTTCAAAAAACTGAAAATATTATAAGGGTAGACTCGTTAAGATTGGAAATGACCTCCAAGATCATCAAGTCCAACTACTGACCCATTACCACTATGCCCATCACCATTCAAAGGTGTGGATACAATTTTGGGTTTCAGGTTGGACAGCCTGTACTTCTTGAATGAATTTTTCTAGAGCACAAGCAAGGAAACTTGTCCTTTGTGGCTTTCCTTCTTGGTGAAGAGTGAGTATCTCATAAAGATAATAATCCTGTAATTATTACAGCACAGAAACAACGTGGAGATCTTTTCTCGACCCTTGGTTTGCCATTTTTGAACACAAGTTCCTGTTTCTGAAGGTGTTCTCCCAGAGTTCTAATCTTTGTTTTTGTTAAGTCAGAAATCTCTTAGTAGCAATTCAGAAGCCTACATCTATGTATTTCGAGCAAATCTTTACAGGAAATAAGTTCATAGTGTTTATAATTGGCTACTACTGTGTCCTTCCTCTAAGAAGACAGTGGCATTTTTAAAATTAAAGAAAGTTAAATTCCCTAAAAAATAAATGCTTGGGGAAAGCAAGGGTTAAACTATTTGTTAGTTCTACTTGCTTATCTGTTTCTTTGAAAAAAAACATGCTTTAAGTTTCAAAGTTTGGCTTTGCTTGTTTATAGCAAATGTGATTACATCTTTATAGGAGCATTTGCAAGTTGTTACTGACTTAGGTTACTGATTTGTGTTTGAGTAATAAATTTTTCATTTCTTTCGTTTTATGATTATATGAATCCGTTACTATTTATCTTACTTGAACTGTCAGATTCTTTATGAGGTAACTGTAACACAGTTAACTGCTTTTAATACCTTGCAATAAAATTGCCAGAGTTGAATAAAGCCTGTAAAGTCATGAAAGTTTATTCTGTATTACAAAGTTACGAAGTGCAGTTATTAAGCAAAATTATATAGTAATGTGTGCAGTATTAGACATTAACCACATGAGGGCACTTTAAGACCACACAATTACTAGGACTTAGTGGTGTACTTAAAACTTTTACATACTCTTGAGATTCCCCTGCTGTTATATGTAGGTACTCAACGGAAAAGTAATTTATTCCTTCCCACATTTAAATTTAAGCCTTGTTATTTTCTGACATAGTATATTTTATTCTTTCAAGTGTTTTCATGGAGAATACATGGAGAATAAAATGTAACCTGCAACTAAGAAAAGATTCTTATATTTGAAAGTTGTAGTTTGTACATGTACGTAAAGAAAATGAGGTTATAACTAACTGTATTTTAGAATCTTGGACTTGAGTGTCAAATGGCTTATTTGGACTCTAATAAGAACTCCAGAAAGCTTGCATTCCTAGTTTTTGTATCATTTGATGATACCTCATTTCTTTTGCTATTTGAAATGTATCTGAAATTAATTCCTTCAAGTTAGTCTCATTATTTTACAGAACAGTCTGAAATAGGAGATATAACACATGTAAATTTCAAATGTTTACCTGTCTGTTCACAAATGGATTTCTTTTGGAAAAATCTCATGGAACAGCATAAATAGAGGGGGAAAAATTCTGTTTGAATTCATAGGGAAAATGGGCTGTTGAGAAAAATAATATATCATTTTTTGAGGAAAAGTGGTTGCAAGATGTCATGTATCTCACTTGTCCTTGTCTCTGAAGTTCCAGTTCAGATATTCTACCTAGCTTGCTACCATTTGGGCCAGAAGCCTTTTGACCAGCCTTTGAGCTAAAGGAGTGTCTAGTAACCTTGTAAATGCAGGAGTCTTCTCATGTCACCTTTGTATCCAGAAATAGTCTCTCTTTTGTTGGCTCAGGATTGTGGAGATGTACCAGCACACTTGCTTTTCCTATGATCTCTTTCAGCAGATCTAAATTCTACTTCATGCTGGATAATTTTGTGGTACAGATCTTTGAAACCTCTGAGACCAAACAGTTTTGAAACTAATAATACTTTTTTTTCTACTCAGAATGTGAACACAGTCACTGATGCCATATCAGTTTTGAAATGTGCTTTGTGACTGTGCATGTTTCTGTGAATCCTTTGTTAAATTTAAACTTGATAAACTGTACTGCCAACAGAAGCAACAGAGAATGATCTCAAATTCACTTATGACTAATTTTTGAACACCGTGACCTTGGATATTTGAATTACTTTCTCTTTAATGCTGTGCTGGCTCAATCGTGCTTGACCAGGAATGTACCTAGGAATATAAATTTCAAGCACAATCTGAATGGCTGAGAGTCATATTTGAGCATCATCATAATTACATGGTGAGCTATCAGACTTTCATAGCCAAATTTGACTGTCTACCGTGGTATACTATAGTATGCTGCTTTCAGACAGTTTACTCAAAAAGAACTCAAGTGTAATGAAAAACATTACAGAAGAGGGCAAATTAGGAGGAAAGGCAGTCCTAAATGATACTGCAGTTAGAACAGTGTCTACTGCAGCAGGTGCTAATAGAGTTCTCCACGTTTTCATAGAATCTTTTCCTCAGCTACCAAGAGAGGGCAGTACCATTAATATTAATATTGCCAATGAAATTATCATTCAGAAAATTGCCAAACCTGTAGTGAAGCCTGAGCCATTCTTTAACTTCACTGCTCAGAGTTTGCCGTCAGTGTATTGATAACTTTTGGCTGCTCAGATTAGAGATACCACAGCACCAGTTAGGTGAGCACTTCTTTCAGGTTTAGCTCCATTCAGTCAGTTTAAAAGGCATGGATAAAAATAACAATTGTAGTTTCTATATGCCACTGTTTCAGGGTGTGTACATAAGTGAACGTGACAAGGTCTTTTTTGCAATTTTTATTGATGAAAGCCAGTTTGTTTGAAGTACTACTTCAAATAAAGTCATTATTCTATTCAACCTCTGCCCGAAATTCTATTTGTGGCTGGCATTACTGCAGGTAAGACAATATAGCATTTCTCAGTTATCTCATTTACTGTGGCACTTACAAGCACATCAGGTGTCTGATGGCTGCCTATATCATAAGTGTGCTTGTTTTCAGCAGTGATTGAACTGAAAGGAGTTTTGTTCTATTAGACTTTTCTGCTACTTTAGAGATTGTGTTTATTCATATCCCAGTAGCATATTGTGTGCATTAGTCTAATACTAGAATATTGGTTTTTTTCTTCTTTTTCTTTTAGGTAACTGGAGTTGTGGGCAGAGCAGAGCTTTTATCATCTATCTTTTTTCTAGCTGCATTTTTATCATACACTAAATCTAAAGGACCAGATAATACCATAGGTAAATGACTTACAAATATGTGTAACTTAGTTTCTGTGTTAGTGATAATAGAGCTCTTAAAATGGCAATGTTGATAAGGTGGTTATTCACCAAATGTCAAAAAATGACCTAAAAAACATCAGCAGTATAATGTCTCTTAAGCAGTACTTTTTGTCACAATTTGTTTTTTATTTTCTTCAAGTCTAAAGCAGTTTTTAAGATGTTTTGTTAAACCCTGAATTCTCTAATGACAGAGATTCTTGTACCAACTCCAGTGAATGCATGTGAAAGCATTCTGAGATGCTTCATTTGGCCCCACATAAGCTGCACAGTTTCAGTAGAGATTCAGGAGGCTTATCTCTTTTCCAAAGTCAGTTTGACCTCATGAAAATTTTATGACAACCTTTAAAACATACATTTGAAAAGGTATCGTGGTGAATTACAAATGATTCTTGGTTTTTTTTGTTTTTTTTTCTTATCAAAATAACCAACCTTTGCCTTTAATTAGTTCTTTCAGTTTAAGGGAGCCAGTTTTAAAACTGGTAACTTGGAAATAATTTTCTGTAGAATAAGACTAGGAATGTTGCCGTTAATAACAAATAACAGTTTGAGTAAATTTATAGAACATGTTCAGACATAAAGGATAAGTCTTCATCTCTCAGGTTAACTGACTAAGTTTTTGTACTGTAATATGAAATATTTTCAATAGTGTCTTTTTGATTTGCAGTGTGGACTCCAATTGCGTTGACTGTGTTTCTGGTAGCTGTTGCAACACTGTGTAAAGAACAAGGAATTACAGTGGTGGGGATATGCTGTGTCTATGAAGTATTCATTGCTCAGGGGGTAAGATGTGGTTGAAATTCAAATTGTTCACAAGAGTTCTGTGAAGAGATATTAAATACTTAAAGTGTATTTCATTAATGATTTTGTCAGGTCGTTAAGTCTATAGTTCTATTAAAATTTTTGAATGTTCTTTTTGACTTAATTGATGTTTAAAATACATTCTTCATGGAGAGGGATTCATGCACCTTCTAAGTTGTCTTTTACGTGGCAAACATATATTACTGTATTATTAAAGGAAGGAATCACGTATGTTAATGAAAACCTCATGTTTCAATTGATTAAGGTTTGCAGAGACTGAAATGTAACAGTCTTGGTTAAAGTATTGAGATGCTTAAAGATGCAGAGTTGGTTTTAAAGTCCTTTAGTTAAAAGTAGAGAACATGAAATCTAAAAATGCACTTCATGAATTTATTTTGAGTAATCAGACGTTTTGGAGTAGTCTTATTTGAGTCAGTGTTGCTTTAAGAGTTACTTCAGTTTCTAATTGAATCAGTTTCATCCTGAGCATTGCTAAGTCTATACATTAATAATAACTTTTCTTTAGAGAAACATGTTTTTCCTGTAGTGAAAGAATTACTGGCTATTTAATACTCGAAAGCAGTTGAAAATCAGTTAAATAGTCTACAAGTATATTTTAAATTTACTATTCCTTAATTATTTAAATTATGAATTGTTTTTTTGTAAAAGCTGGAAGATTATCTACCTTGGCATGTTCAATGCTAAAATGATACATTTTTCTGCTAGAGGAAATTTGTGTTTGTATCTATTTGGCTTTATACGTCTAGTGAATAAGCATGTCACTTTCAAACTGGTTTTCTAGAGGAATTACCTATATATGTATGTACTTTTTAAACCACTACTTTTCTTACAGTAGCTTTCTATCTAAATGTTGTTGGTTTTTTTTTAAACAAGTTTGTGCAAGCCAGTTGAGTAGAATATATAAAATCTAATCTAGGGCTTCTGCTGAGAGCACAGATATAGCATGAGCAATGTCTGTACTTCAGTTGTCCCTAGCACAAGGCATGAAGGCACAGGCAAGAAAGTTGGCAATTAGGGAAGAAATCAGGGTACATAACGTACAAGATCGTAACACACAAGAGTCAGGGACAGGTAGGTTACTGCAGTGGAGGGATAAAATAGAAAGACAAGACTAATCAGATATAAATTATTTCTGCTGCATCCAGATATTTTGTTCATGGGACAAGTTTTCAAAGGGGCTAAAAATTAAAAAAAACGAAAACACTATTTCAAAATTTATTTCATGGTCATACTTTGTTTAATGAATTCTATGCTTGAAGTTGGTACACGTTTTTTCAACTGTCTGAGTGAGTTCTGCTATGATAGCGATAGCAATAATATCTAGGTAGAATTATTTTTATTAGAATGGTGGTTTTAGGGGGAGGGGCATGTGAAATGCATACTAACATGAATTAAGTATTTGAAGCACGCAAGTCAAAAAAGTTGAGGTAGTTCATATTTAGCTAAGTTAATGAATACACTGATTAAAAGCATCTTTTCCTTTGCAGTATACCTTGCCAGTGCTGTTGGATACAGCTGTTCAGATTCTTCGAGGAAAGGGCAGTATTCCTTTCTCCATGCTCCAAACACTGTTGAAGCTTATAGTCCTAATGTTGAGTACACTGCTTCTTGTTGTTGTCAGAGTCCAGGTTATCCAGTCTCAACTTCCAGTGTTTACAAGGTAATGGAAAGTGTGTCTTGTTTACAGGTCCTGATACATGAGATGAAACTTACTGATATCTGAATAAAGTGTCTGAAGATATGTTACTTGGAGTCTCTAAAGAGATGTTATTAAAAAAAAAATCAAAAAAGTTCGGGTTGCTAATTAGCTCAAATGATCTAGAAATTAAGTTTCATTATGGAATTTTTGACTTTGTGTCTGAACCTTGGCTGGATACTTCAGAACTTTTAACAAATATTTATTTGTCTACATATGAATAATTTTTTTATGAACTGTGGGGAAAATATGCGTAACTTCAAACACAGAATCTAGGGTAAGTGTATATGAACTGAAAAACTGTAATTTATTGTGAAAATGTGAAGTAATGTAAAAGTGTAATGATTTTCCTTGAAAGAACTTTCAAAAACTTAGAATGAAAAATGAAACAACTCTCAGGAAATGAGTTGTAAATCACTGTTTGCTGATACAATCAATCAGCAAACAGTTGTTTGTTTCCTTAAGCAATCATTCAGTTTGTTGAAACAGAATGATTATATCCTAAACATTCCCAGATCTGTAAGCGTTTCAGAGGAGTACTGCAGCACTAAGATGCAACATCATGCATGAGTCCCCAAGTTATACACCTTACAAATGGAGACAGATTAGGCTGTTGTACAAAGGCTGCTCTGAAACTGTCTTCCTCTTTTTTCTATTGGTCTGCAATATCAGAGGCAGATGTTGGTAGTATGGCAGTAGACACTGAACCTTCCCACCAATATTTCAATACTTTTTGTTGTCGTGTGACAGACGGCATCAGAGGGGCAGTCTGACAAAATGGCATCTGACATTGAAGTGCATATGATGCAGAGGTGTCAGTGAATTCCTCTATGCAGAAAAAATGGCACTCACTGGCACTTACTGAACATTTATAGAGATCAAACAGTGGATGTGAGCATAGTGAGGTGGTGGTGACAACAGTGTAGAAGACAAGCCACTTCCAGATGACCATGCACAACTGTTACACCAGAAAATGAAGAGTGTCTTGATCAGTTCATCCATGCAAATCAGCTGATGGTGGTGATGATTTTGAAAAAGAGTGTTTTGTAGCTGAGAATTGGCTCTGTCAAACAGTGTTATTGTGTTATTTGTATCTTCCATGGAAATAAATAGGAGACATAACTTTCAGAGTGACCTGACTATGTCACTGTAATTGGAAGTTCTAGTTATGATCTAGAGTTTGCTTGCTTCTGGTCGTAAAATCAATGAAGATCATTATTTGCTTTCATTAAAAGCTCATTTCTCTCCTTTATTTTGCTTTAGGTTTGATAACCCAGCTGCTGTAAGTCCATTTCCTGCAAGGCAGCTGACTTTCAACTACCTCCTGCCTGTAAATGCTTGGCTTCTTCTCAACCCCTCAGAGTTATGCTGTGACTGGACAATGGGGACTATCCCACTTGTGGAGTCTTTGTTGGACGTCAGAAATATTGCCACCCTTACATTCTTTTGCTTTCTGGGATCTTTGGTTGTCTTCAGTCTCCGATATCCTGGGGATTCCTCTAAGACTGTACTGATGGTATGAATGTGTTCATAATTTTTTTATCCCCCTCCCCTGTCCTCTTCCTCCTTAGTGTAACTGGCTTAGGATGTTTGATCACCTACCTAATCTTTGGTGACACTATGATGTATCTTGGACTGGAATGAACACATAAGAAAAGAGAAAAATTGTTCTAGCAATAAACCCTTTGAATTCCAGTTAAGTATATTTTTGTGTCAGGGATGAGATGGGGGGAAATAAACTGGATTAAATACGGCTGTTATTTATTTGCCAGCTGCATTGTGGCTGTTTTGAAGTATTCAGAAGTTGGCTGGAAAACTGGAGTTTTCAGAATTAATAGAACTACTCCTCTTTAGTCTTATTCTGTTTTCTATAGGAAAACTAGTTTTGTCAACCTGTAAAATCACTCCCAGTGGTTTTGCTAATATATGACCTTGAAATTGAAATAGTTTCTCAGGAAAGAGTATTTTGGAGGAAATGGAGCAAATGAAAAAAAATTTCATGTAAAAAGTCACGATTTTGATTGCTGCCACCGCAAAATCTTACAAGATGAAAGATTAGCTGATAGCATGTTCCTTATTAAGTCAGTGATGCAATTATGCTTGCTACAGATCTGCACGCATAATCTGAGCTTGCCTTAGTAGTAATGTGCTTTTTTTTGTAATATGTAACTAGCCAACAGAAGTTTCAAATGCGTGGGAATTTTTATGCACAATTTAACGCTAAGAATTTCTTTGCTAATCAGCAGGAAAACTTTGATACATATCATGACCTAACACAGTTCTGTTATTTTTTTTTTTTTCTCTGCTTCATCACTGGAGTGAGGCAAATTGTTTCACTAGAAAATTGGTGAAAATACTGCTGGTGATGCTTGTAGTTCTGACTTTGGAAACAGCTTATGAAGTAACAAACTTTGAAGAACACTGTAATCCAAAATTCATACTGTCTTCCAGTTAATCATTAATATCGTGATGTAGACAGGATTTCTGTTGTGGGGGGTGAAAGGGGGAGAACAGTTTCTTCTCTGTGGCTTTTCAGTTTTACATATTAGAAAGTTTGTAATACCATCTTTAAAATGAACACATTGAATCTTTTTTTTTAGTGAAACCAACTTACACAATTTATCGTTTTCTGGATAACTATGTTGGAATACTGTTTGTTTGTTTTTTAAAGTGTTATTCCACACTCAGTTCTTCCAATACAAGCTTGTATTTGTGCTAGCCAAAATAAATTACTTCTCTGGCAGGTATAAGTTCTGTGTATTGTCTGCGTAGATGCCTCCTGATATAAAGGTGCTTTCAATGCAACACAATTGAAAGTGTGACTGTTCACACTGATTATTTTGAACCCTTAATGAGTCTCACTCTAATGTAGTTATAAAGGGCTTTGTATAGAACTTCTTTACCAGTCTCTAGCACATTGTGGCTCTTCTGCTATCCCCATGAGACTCTCAGGTTGGATGCTGAAGCCTGACCTAAGGTATATTCTCAAGTAACTTTAATTTATGAGTTTGGAAATGGTATGACTTTAAGCCTCCTGGAAAAATAAAGGTGTTTATTTTGACTTTTCACCAGAGTGTAAGACAGAAGGGAGACCTCGTGTACGTCTTAGCATGTCTTTCTGTAATTGCTAATATGGTTATGGGTGTGGGTGTTGTACTTTTTGTGAGACAAGACAAAAGAATGGATTCCTCCTCCTACTTCCACAAGTGACTGTGGTCATCCCACAGTTCTTTACAAGTACTCTCACAGGATGAAGTAACAAGAGATGTGAAAGTTGAAGGACCCATTTTCAACCATCATCTGTTTAAAACCGGTTATCTCCATGAAGAATAACTGGTAAGTGGATGCATTCTATTTTCCTTTATCATGTTTTTATTTTTGCAGTAAGTCCTAAAATTGCCTTCTCAGAAGCACAGAACTGGGAGAGATCCAAACAGATAAATTGGTTCTTTAAAGTAGCTAATTTATTTTATCAACTGGTAATATAAAGCTAACAAAAAAATGGGCTGGTGTGTAAGAAATCAGAACTCATGCTTTGTCGTGTTAATGTCATTACGTTGCTTGAAATAATTGTTTTGATATTAATGAAGGTTGCTGCACTGGAAGCAATATACGAGCAACTAAATTCTCTTAAATTTGATGTTTGCTTACTCCCTGTGAACAGTCTGATAACTTACTGTCAGAGTAAGTGACCTTTTGAAATAAGTTGCAGTGTAAGTATTGAAAATGTTTAGTACTAAAAATAGCACAGATCTAGAATTACTTTGGTGCCTTCTCACTAGGTTTCAGAATCAAGCTGTGATCATGGTTTTTATTTTGTGAGTGAGATATTTTGGATATACACGTGCCTTTGTTAGCTACCAAAATTTAATAACAGTTTATGTCTTAATAAATGTTAAGTGTTCCAAATAAAGATGCTTTATCATCCTTTCTCATACGTCTCTTATGTTTAGACAGTACTCAACCAAAAAAGTTGTTGGCTTTTTACTGTGCGGATGTCAGGAGCAGAGTGGGTATCCTTAGAGTTCTTAGAGAAAGTCTTTAGAACTGGGAAATGATGTATCATGACATCAGTAATTTTAAATTCGTTGATACTTGCTTCCATTGTTATATCTCAGTCTTTGAAATACTTCCTTGTGAACAATAATCTGCCAGTTCTCTTACACTTCATAGTTTGTGGTTGTATTTCAGTTTTGTCGTGTACTTTGCGCTTTCTGCATACTCTGTGTTTCTTTCTCTTTTAGGTTTTTCAGTTGCCTTGACTGGAAGGTTTTGTTGTTTTTTTTTCAACTGAGCCTCTGCACCTTCTGAAAGAAAAGACTGATAGAGTAAATGATCAGAAGAGAAGACATCTTTGTCCACTGGAGATTTGAGCTTGTCACTTACAAAAATGTATTTGAAGGACAGCATACTAAGGAGAGAGAAAAGGACTGAAAGAGAATTTCAGCAAACCATTGTGTAACATATTTCCATCAGAAAAATTAAATAAAATAGACCATGCAAAAACCTTTGTTACCTAGGGACAATTCTTTTTATTAGGTGCCTAGATTGTAAGCACTCAGTGATACCAGGCACTTACTGTGTGAGCTGCAGGATCCTTCATACTGGAAAACAGTGGATTTCACTGTTTTGTACATTTGTTAACCATGGGGCTTTGAGACCAATGTCCTTACTGTATTAAAGAAAAATAATAGCAATAATGAAAAAGCTAACTCCTTAAAATCTTAAGAGATGTCTTCCTCAAATCAGTGTTGTAAAATGAATTAATTCATTTAAACAAACGTACAGGTCTTATACACTGTGAAGTGTACTGCATTGTGAATGACTTATTTTTAAAAGATTGGCAAAACAGCACTATTTTTTTTGTGAAAGTATGCTTGAAAGATTATTTCTGTAGATTTTCTTTTCTACTACTGCATGTTTCTAGCTGTTGAGAACAATGTAATATAGAATGATATTAACCCTTATTTCCCCCCAAAAAAAGTTTGAAGGCATTTCCTGAAACTGAATGAAAGAGTGATAACAGAAGACTGTCTTTGGGACAGTGTGATGGATTCCTGTGTTTTAGAGTGGATTGCAAAAATCAGTATTAGAATTCAATTTTGGGACTTTTACTTGCTGACAGGATAGGTTGGGGGATGCTTTTTAGGTAGAGCATACTGTAAAGGAAGAAGGGAGAGGAATGTGAAATGGCCTTAAAAACAATTTTGTCCCCAAGTAATCACCATGTTGTCTAAGTATTGTGCTTGTAATTTCTTCAAGGTTCAGTTATTTTTCCTGTAGTTTCATGAATTCCAGTGGATCACCTTGTCCATGTTAGTGACCAATATGCACTCACCTGGCCCTATGAAATGTGACATAAACTCTTACATCAGTACTGCATTTTGTATATGAAATCCTAGATTGACTTTCAAATTGATATATTGACTATTGTAGCATAGAAAAGGCTGTTAGAATTATACTTACCTAGACAGAAGAGGACAGCAAGTTTGTGAATTACAGATTTCTAGAAAATTCCTCTTATTTTATTCAAAGAAATATTCAGTTTCTGTAGGAGTTTGGATATTTTTGTTTCTGTTATTTGTAACCTGGTATTTAGAAGTAACTACTTAAACCTTTTGATGATATCTGAGATTGTAAAGCTCTTGGTCACTCAGAACTTAAAAGGAAAAGGTTGTATCCACTTCATTCACAGCAGATAGTTTTCTATCTACACAACCTAAAAGCTACAATTAAGAGAAGTTGATTTGTTCACTATCATTTTAGATATTTTAGGGTGCCTATAGTGCAGTATCTTAACACAGATGTTACTTCAGTGGTAGATTGTGACTTTTGTTATTCATATTTTTAAGAGAAACTGAAAATTGAATTCATTGTAAAAGCTTTTTTTTTTTTACATTGTATAAGTTGGTATAAGATTTTCATTGTTATGGAAGTTTATGTCCAAAATTGTAGGACTGCCATGTTTTTGTATGTGTAACTTAATTAAAACCCTGTTTTGTACTTGATTGTTTCATCTTAGTGTTTTGTCATACAGCTACTCTATTCTGTAGTATAGCAAACCAAATACATTTATAGATTGTTAAATAGGGAGGAGTGTCATTTGCAAGTTATAAGTTTCCATTTTCAGAATGGTATCAACGTGAAGCAGATCTAGTAAATCTAATCTACTATATTTAAAAGAACAAAACAGATCTGTGTCTGATTTTCTGGATTTTTTTCTGTAATTGCTTCATAAACTGTCATTGACTACAGTTTGTCACTACCTAATCTTGCTTACTAATTCATTTGCATTTCTTTTCTAGGCACTGTGCTTAATAGTGCTGCCATTCATTCCTGCATCAAACCTCTTTTTTCCTGTTGGATTTGTAGTAGCAGAACGAGTGTTATATGTTCCTAGCATGGGATTCTGCATTTTAGTAGCACATGGATGGAAGAAATTATCAAACAAAAGGTATGGTAGATTTATTCATAACTGGTTTAATCCGTCTCTTAACTAAACAAATCTATCACTGCTGATGTTCCCAGTAGACTTTTTACTGGTGTTGTCAAGTTTTTATTATTGAATGTAGAGTAGTGACAGCTTGGCAGTCATGTTAAGAGTTGACAACAAGGAACTTACCAGACCAGTGGATATTTTCATTTATAAGCACACATGCATCATCATTAACATTGCTTTCAGAATGGTACATGAGCTATTTTCCCTGTAGAAGAGTTTAGTGCTGCTTTAAGGGATAAATGTTTGCTTGACAGTTTATTAGGAAAAACGTTTCAACATCAGCAGATATGTTGAATCACATTTGTCCATATGCATATTGAATGTGCAGTCAGGTGCTTGACTTCTGAAGTTATTCTTCTAATTAAATACTGTTACTTATTTAAGAATTAACTGTTGTTGAGCTTAGTGCTACAAAGAAGTCACACTAGAAGTTACTTTTTACTGTGCTGTGTGTGAATTCCATAGCATCGTAGCAGGTAAATTCACAATCTTTTCAGCCTGTGCCTCATTCTCGCTTGTGCAGTGTCAGTGATGTACAGCTTGTAAAATGAAAGGATGATGTATTTAATTCAGTTATTCAACCGAGTTTTTAGATTTAGATTTTAGGTCAAAATCTTTGCTGAAGATCAGTGCTTTTCATATGAAGTATATTGCTTTCTGTGAAATTTTTGCAACTTGATTAATGAGATTTTATCATGAGTTCATGGCCTTTAATCTTTTTTAGTATGTTTTTACTTTAGTGGATAGCAACTCGCCATGCTTGGTGAGACAGTTTTGCCAAATAGAGATTTTTGTAATTATTCAGAATTAATTAGATTAAAATTTTTTGGAGGTTGGATTCGGAGAGAGAGACAAATTTTAAGAGAAGTTTTTAGAAATGTGATTTTTTTTTTTGTATTTTTAGTTTTACTACATAAACCAAATGAATAGAAGTGCAGAAGAAGTTTAAGGATCATAGAAAGCGTACCCTAGTGCACTGATCCGTTCAAGAAAAATAGTCTTAGTACTAAATACTGAGATTCCTCTCCAGGACAAGCCATTGTTGTTTTTATTCTGAGGCTATTACAAGGTTAATTTAAAAGGAAATACATGTTTGAAATACTTCTGGCACCAAACATTTTAGAATGCAAGCTGCACATTGCACATTGCTACAAAATGGACTGCTTAGTTATCTCTTTCATGTAAAGGAACATCTTAGTTACTGATAAAATGTTCAGAGGTTAAGTTCTAAGAATGAATATCAGAGCTGTTCAGTATTTGTTTAACTAAAGAATGTTTTAGATAAGAATTGTTCCCTTGGAAATTCTGCTCATATTTTGAATGTATCTTCAGTTTTCTGCTGTCTTCTACAATGATCTGTGAGTGCTTCTCCTTGACATGGATGCTTTAACCTTGTTAACCAAATGCCATCTTACTGCTTGTTTGTACAACTGGAAGGCAGGAGTTCCCAGTCTATGTTGTCTGCTGTCATTAGATGTGAGGCCTTGCAGGATATCTTGTGTTAATTGGTACTGCCAAAGCTGACAACACTGGATAGGAAGAAATCCATGATATCTTGTGGGAGTGAGGAGAAAGTATCATCACAGTCCCACTATGAAGCGGCAAAAATAGAAGTGGTGTGACAGAAAACAAGGATCCAGGAGGCAACAGGCAGGGAAGAAAATTAGGCAGCAGTGTTGCTTACTACGAAAATATAGGCAGTCAGTGCTCTAAAAAGTCTTCCAATGTGGAACAGGTACCTTACTTCAGAAATACGATTGGGGAAAGAAAAGCTTTCATATGAGCCTGGTGGGGGATATGGATCAGTGCATGTGTCAGTTCTCACTAATTGCTTTGCTTAAGTGTTGGAATACTCTCATAATTCTGCTGTTCTGTGTATTAATTTATTTAAAAAACAAAATAACACCAATACAGCCAAGCACTGTCTTGCACACATGTACAACATTTTGTGTGTGAGGGGAAAATCTTGTGCTTTTTATTAAACCTCTGTGAAGTACACCAAACTGTGAACAGCTTTTGAAAAGACCAAGAAATAGTTGATAAGGGGTGAATAACAGAATATCTGCTTGAGAATTAGGTTTTTAATGCTTATTCATAAAGTGATGTTCATAACTGGGGGAGGCTAGGTATTTCGTTATCAGTTAGATCCATCTGATCCGTCTGTTAAAGTTTATTTTGTATTTGGTGTGGTTAAACCAAATCATGTTTTAACTCCAGAAAATAATACAAAAGCAATCTAGAAGATCATTGCTGACAGTTGGGTCAGAGCAGGATTTCTGCTCCTAATAATTCGAGAAATGTTTAGATCTTAAATTAAGGGACATGGTTTAATGGGGAAATACGGGAGGTAGTTGCACAGTTGGACTGGATGATCTTGGAGATCTTTTCAAACGTTGAAGATTCTATGATTCTGATTTGCAGTTTTCATAATAAAGGGTGAGTTGCTAAAACATTAAATCTTTCTCCTTTTCATTAGAGTTTTATTTGCTTACGGAGTGTTGAGTGGTCTCTACAGGAGACCTCTCTGATAAGATGTATTTTATGGATATGATCGATAACATATTTAGCAAGTAACATGTACGGAATATTAAATAAAAGAATGGGATGATATTTTAGATATTTTTTTGTTTGTTTCATAGTTTATTTGGCTTCTAGCATATAAGATACTTCATTTAATGTAAATTAGAATTGTTTATGTGCTTTTAACAGTTCTTTGTTTTGTTGCTTTTTTTCTTTCTAATAGCATGTTAAGAAAAATTTCTTGGGTTTGTTTGGCTATGGTTCTGTTCACACATGCCTTGAAAACACTGCACAGAAACTGGGATTGGCAATCAGAGTACACATTGTTTATGTCAGCTTTAAAGGTATTGTATCTTAATTAAAAAGGATAAAGGAAAATTTATGTTGCTGTTCACAAAAAAGTTGACTGTTAGTGCATGATAAGAATGAAGAGAAATTACGCTTGTTCTGCCACTTTGATTTCTGTGTTGACAGTATCTAAATCAATTACTTGCTTTTGGGAATGCTTTAACAGCAGTGTGATTCATGTGCAAGAAACAGGATATTTTTTTCTTGATGTGTTAAAACAGTTGAATGTATTCTCTTCATCGAGATGCTTGCACAGTATGGTTGAATACAGAATCTACAAAAAAATTCCATTAAATAGTTTTTATTTTTTCCTTACGTGCATATGACATGATAGGATAATTTGAACAGCCTATATATATATTATAGTAGACTATATATAGTCTATAACAACTATAATGAATTTTAAAATTCTGCAAAATTTTAGGCAGTAATAGCTAAGGTAAATGTATGTCAAGCAACAAGTTAAATGCAATTGCTCTGTACACAGTGTTGTTATTCTTTACAGGCAGCAGCTTGATCTGTGATTTGTTGTTGTGTTTTTCCAACCTTGACATGTTGGACTAGATGATCTTAGATGCTCTAACCTTTCTGATTCTGTGTAGTTAGAAGAAAATCAAGTGTTATGTAACTGGGGCTCATGTATTTCAAAGTTATATATTTTTTGTTGTTTTTAGGTAAATAAGAACAACGCAAAGCTATGGAATAATGTGGGGCATGCATTAGAAAATGAAAAGAATTTTGAAAGAGCTTTGCAGTTTTTCATACAAGCCACACAAGTACAACCAGGTAGAAGCTTTGAATAGCTACCACTGAATGGCTTTTCCCTGCTTCTTTGATTACTTAATGTTCTGTTTTGCACTGGCTGAACAGCAAACTATCCCAGATCCATAGTTTCTGAGTATGATAAAAGTTACTGTTAAGAGATAATAAATTTATCTCCAAAAAAAGTTCTCAATAGAAATTTCTATCTATACAAAAATGAAGACTATCCACTTTAAGCTGTTAGTGAAGAAAGTTTTTTCAAGAAAGCCTTTATCACACCTGTAATTCCTTTTGAAGTGTGATTAACTATTATTTAATTTTCTCATTTAATACTAAGGAAAGGCAATCAGTATATCAAATTGCACATTTACTCTGTTTTGCATACTGTTGCAGAAGAAGTTCTAGGTAGTGCTGGAGAGTCTTTCCTTCTGTAAATCTAATAAATAACTTCAATGTACTTCTACTACAGTGGAAGATTACAGACAGTTACATCAAAGTATGACCACTAATTTTTGGCCAAATGCATTTATAATACATCTTTGGTTTATGGTTAAATAACTAGCTTCATAATTAAGGTGAAAAATAAATTAGAATTGCTTTTTTTTTTTGCTGATCTTTGTGCAGAATCTGTTCTTAACGTTACTCTCAAAGCACAGATAATTTTTCATGTTACTCATTGCATGAAAAATTTGAAGTTTCATTCTTTTCTTTATCAAGATGACATTGGTGCTCACATGAATGTTGGAAGAACTTACAAAAACTTAAACAAAACTAAAGAAGCTGAGAAATCATATATGATTGCTAAATCATTGATGCCACAGGTAATTAATAACTTAATCACCATGGGGGAGAGGGGCAAATTTTTCAGAACTACATTCAACATACAATTTTTGTATTTATTTTTGAAGATGCAAAAACAGAAGCAAATTAAAAATTTCTAATCACAGCTTTTTTTATTTTCACATCCAGCCAATACACTGATGATGTTTAGTGTTTGAGCCTAAAGGATAAGGCTTAAGAACAACATTGGAGATGGGAGAGGGCAGTTGAAACAGCAACAAAAATAAAAAAAACTTTGCTTGAGCATGCTTTCATAAACATGTGCTCTGTTACCTTTATTATATGTCAGGATATCTAATATCTATTACTTATTTTAACTATTCAGGAGAAAAGGAGAGGAATATTTTGGATCTTGTATGAAGGCAACAGCAGTTAAGGGCAAGATTAGACTGACAGGAGAATCAGCAGTCTCTTGAGCAGACAATATGGCATTAAAATGTTTGCAGTGTGAAGAATCTAGTAAACAATAAATCACTTACAGTGCTATAGCATTTTAATATCTCGTGAATTTTTTTCATCTGCTATATCAATGGCTGGTGAATCTTCCTCCTTCCCTTCTTTCCCTTTTCTTCTTTCCTTTTCCCTTCCCTTCCATAGAATATCAGCTTAGAGTTTCAGAGATGATCTTTGTATGACCAAGGTCAGGTTGATTAACAATCAGTGGTCATTTGCATAAGGCACATCACAACGTAGCAGAGATCAATTACCTGATAACATCTGTATCAAATTTAATTTGATATTGTATGTGCTTATAGAATTAAGAAGTAATAGTGTGATGTTTGTATGATTTTTTTTCTGGAGAGAAGAGTCTGACAAATTATTTCTAATGGTACCCTGAAATAAATGTGGCAGACTGGAGTGTTAGATCTGTACTGATTTTTTTTCATATTTTTCACTCATTGCCATTTGGAACATATATTCTTTTTGACAGATTATTCCAGGTAAAAAATATGCAGCAAGAGTTGCTCCTAACCACCTGAATGTTTATATCAATCTTGCAAACTTAATTCGAGCAAATGAATCTCGCCTCGAAGAAGCAGATCAATTGTATCGACAAGCAATTAGTATGAGGCCAGATTTCAAGCAGGCTTACATCAGCAGGTATCTTTACTAATTTTAGATATATGTATTTTTGAATATACTTATGTTTTATTTACAGTACTAGGAACAGTATTTTGTTCATACAATTTCTTTAGCGGTCAGAATTAATTTATTTTCAAATAAGGTGATAAAAATTTGGAGTAGTCATTATTTATGGCAAGAACTGTTGTTATAATTTTTGTTTCAAATAGTGCCTGCATTCCACATATGCTGTTTTCAAACATTATATAGGAAGATGCTTCCATTAGATTTCTTTATGAATCTCAAACTCAGATTTCTAATGTCCTTGTTTAGTTTTGAACTAAAATGATTTTGATTAGTCTGAGTTGTGTAGTTTTATTTATTCTTAAACAGTCGAGAAAATGCAAGACTTAAAGAAATGGGAAACATGAAAATAGGAGGTTAAGTAAAAGTTACTTGACTGTGGGTTTTGAGGCTTTCGTTTACTTTTTTGTTAATTATGATTCTCTCTAGGACTTATTGAGGGGCTGAGGTGCTTAGTGAGATGAGATACCATCCAGAGAGACCTATTATGATTCTTTGTAGAACTTAGCCAGGTGCTGAGGTGCTTAGTGAGTTGAGATGCCATCCAGAGAGACCTACTCAGGTTTGCGCAGTGAGCGGAGGTGAACCTCATGAGGTTCAGCAAATCCAAGTGTGAAGTTTTACGCCTGGGTTGCACAGGCCACGTTATCAGTACAAAGAAAAAACTGGGCACAACCCTGTCAAAAAGAACTTGGGAGTACTCATGCATAGTAAGCTGGATGTGAACCAGCAATGTGCTCTTGCAGCTCAGAACACCAACTGCATCCTGCATCAAAAGAAATGTGGTCAGCAGGTCAAGGCAGGTGTTCTTGCACCTCTACTGTTCTGGGTTGAGATGTCATCTGGAATACTGCATCCAGATGTGAGGGTCCCCGGTACAAGAGAAGACATGGACCTGTTGGAGAATGTCTGGAAGAGGGCCATAAAAATTATCCGAGAAATGGGACACTTTCTCTGCAAGGACAGGCTGAGAGAGCAAGACGGCTCAACCTGGAGAGGAGAGGACTCCAAGGAGACCTGATAGCAGCCTTTCAGTACCTAAAGGGGGCTATAGTAAAGAAAGGGACAGAGAAAGGGACAGACTCTTTCTTATAGCTCTCAAACTCTGAGAAAGGGTCATTTGTGACAGGTCAAAGGAAAATGGTTTCAAACTAAAAAAGGTAAGATTTAGATTGAATATATGGAAAAAGTTTTTTATGATAGAGGAAGTGAAGCACTGGAACCAGTTGCCTGGAGAGGGTGGTGGATGTCCTGTCCTTGGAGACATTCAAGGTCAGGCTGAAGGGGGCTCTGAGATGCCTGATCTAACTATAACTGTCCTTGCTCATTGCAGGGGACTTGCACTAGATGACTCAAAGTCACTCAAATGATTCTCTGAGATGCCTTGACAGTAGCTGTTGCTGGGCCTATATCAGGAGTCCTTGATGACTTTTGTGTGTTTTTTTTCAAACTTCTAAATAAACACTGTCAATTGTTTTTCTACTTCTGTCAGTTAAAGTTGCTGAAGGTTAAATTTGATTCTTCAACAGGGGAGAGTTACTTTTAAAAATGAACAAGCCTCTGAAAGCTAAGGAAGCTTACCTTAGGGCTCTAGAACTAGACAGAACCAATGCAGACCTGTGGTACAACTTGGCAATTGTTTACATTGAACTGAAAGATCCAACAGAAGCCCTGAAGAATTTTAACCAAGCGCTAGAACTCAACCCAATGCATAAGCTGGCATTGTTCAACTCAGCCCTGCTAATGCAGGAATCTGGTAAGTTAGTTGTTCCTTAAGTAATTATTGTGTATTTGTGTTTGTAGGATTTTAATTAATTGATGTGTTTTTGAAAAGCAGTAGTGTTCGTAGTATTATGAAGGAAATTTTGTTGTAATAGTCATATTTGTAATCTATTGTTAGCATGCAGAATATGCACAGTGTACATACATTCTAATTAACACCTTGAAAACTATTTTATTCTATAATGTCTTGTAAAGAACAGTGTTATGCAAAACTCTTCTTCAAAATTTTTCCTGTGTAATCTTAAAAAAATAGTAATAATAAGATGAATTGTGTAATATTAATGTTTTGAATTTTTTTTATTTCATCCATTCCTCATTGACTGAAAAATCTAGCTGATTTTTGTGGATTTTAAATCTAGCCATGGGAAATATTTTCATATTTTTGTCTGCAATGTTTTTAATTATTATGGATCAAGTTGGAGTTTCATTATTTTTGCTTTTCATATGTACAGCTTCTAGCTTAATGAGTAAATGTGTGGCTGTTGACATAAAAAAGGCTGTTGAAAGTAATTAGCAAGTGATGAGTAAGGTTTGTTTCCCTTTTTCTTAGGGGTAATTTACCATCCCAGCAAGATAATAGAATTGATTGGAGCTGATCCAAATGGATTATTCCTCATCTCTTTTCACATAGTAAGTTAGGCAGTACAAGAAACGCCTTGTTTCTTGTCTGAAGTAGTACAAGGAGCGGAAGTATTAGCTATCTAGTTTTGCATTACTCCTACTGGAAGGTACAGAACTGTTTGAGGAGGTGGAAGAAGATGGTTAAAATCAGCTTCCTATTCCCCCATCCTTCAGTAAGCCTGTGCCTGGAATTCCTTACTAGAATATGTTCACTGAAGTACTCATAAAAATAGCATAGTCTACAAGCTAGAACTGCTGCTTTTATCAGACAGAAGTTTAATTTTTTTTAGATCTTTGATATGAAATAGTGGGAATGTATAGTAGCCTGGCTGAGTCTAATACCACTATGTGATCTCTGTCAACTGTAATTCTTCTCAGTATGTGGTCAGGTGTTGGAATAGGCTGTCCAGGGAGGTGTTTGAGTCACCATCCCTGGAGGTGTCCAAGAAACATGTAGATGTTCTACTGAGGGACATGGTTTGATGGGAAATATTCGTGGTAGGTTGACAATTGGACTGGATGATCTTGGAGGTCTTTTCCAACCTTGCTGATTCTTTGATTCTGTGTCTTTAACAAAATAGGATCTATTCTAAGTTTGCCTCTGTTAAAAGTGATTAGCTAGAACTGACTTATCTGCATTCCAGTTGCTCACTCATACGTGAAAATAGCTGCTGTTAATCTTGTAGAGACACTTTCTGTATCTATTGCACTGAATCTAAGTATAATTTAAAAGATAATAGGATAATGATGCTTACTTTGGCTACAAGTCAGCTGTAAGTAGTTTTGTTCTGTAAAGTAGGTAACTGTCATTTACGTTTGCTGTTACACAACACATATAAAAAGTAGTATTTTAAACCCTTTCCCTTTCACAGATGTTACATTTTAATTTGTATAGCAATTAGCAATTTACAGGCCTGACCTAAAAGTGTTTAGAATAAAACTTAAATGTACTTTCTGTCATTTAGGCAATGCACACCTTAGACCTGAGGCTAAACAAAGACTGTTAAATTATGTGAAAGAAGAACCACAGGATGCAAATGGTTACTTCAATTTGGGTATGCTGGCAATGGATGACAAAAAAGATATGGAAGCAGAGGCATGGATGAAGAAAGCCATAAAGTTGCAGCCAAACTTTCGAAGTGCTTTGTTCAATTTGGCACTGCTTTATTCTCAGACAGCAAAAGAATTGATGGCTTTACCCATCCTGGAAGACTTGCTGAAATACTACCCTGATCATACCAAAGGTCTAATTTTGAAAGGAGATATCCTTATGAACCAAAAGAAGGATATAGTGGGAGCAAAAAAGTGTTTTGAAAAAATTTTGGAACTGGATCCCAACAATGTGCAAGGGAAACATAATCTTTGTGTAGTTTACTTTGAAGAACGAGACTTAATAAAAGCAGAAAAATGTTTGGTGGAAACTCTAGCACTGGCACCTCACGAAGAGTATATTCAGCGTCATCTAAACATAGTTAGAAGTAAAATCGCATCACTCAGTGCACCAGAGCAGTCCTCAGTTCCAGCAGGTGATACTGCAACTACTGATGCAGAAGAAAAAAAAAAATCATTTCAGAATTCAAAAGAACAAAAAAATGAGGAGAAACCCTCCAAAACAACAGCTCTTAACAACAGAGGACGTTCAAAAAATAAGAAACAAGCAGAAAAAAACAGTATGGAAAAAAAAGAGACTCCCAAAAAATCTACAAAGGAAATCAAAGATATTGAGAAAAAGAGAGTTGCTGCTTTGAAAAGACTAGAAGAGATTGAACGTATATTAAATGGTGAATAGTCTTTAGTATGGCACAATAGAGTAATGAGGTGTACTATTTTTAATTGTTGTTTAATATATGAACCAACTGGAAGGTGATTTCAGTATTTTCAAAAAGAAAAATGTTGACTGCATATCATTTAACAAGAAGCAAAACTCACTGTAACGTTTTGTGCGACAAAACTACAATTTTTAAATATGAGGGGGATGGATGGGGATTGAAGGATAATGGGCTGAGAACAATTTTAAATGCAGAATCTTAAAATTGAGAAGATGACACTCAAAAATTATTTGTAAGTCAGGGATTTTCAGGAATTCTACTTTCAAAGAGTCAGCAAAATAACTGAGTGGAGGATTAATGGGATAAACCAGGCACTGCTACCATAAAAATCTGTTTGTGTTAACATTTACATTCTACATTTCCGTTTGCACATCAGCAGTTTAAATCTTTCTATACCTTTGCTCCACATAGAAAAGCATTTTTCTTTGTGTTATTTGCCTCCAGAGCTTAGCAAAAAGTCAGTAAAATGCCACTGGTTGTAGTATGTATCTGTTAGACCATAGGACAGTGCAACAACAACACTAAAATTTTCAGTTGTGTTCTAAATATGGAGTGATACAATAATTTCATTTGTTCTTTACTTACTGCAAAGTTTTATACTTGATAACTCTCCTATGGTGCTCTTAAGATCTTTGGAGTCTATTTTACTTCTACAGAAAATGTGTGTTTTTTCTTCTACTATCAAACATCTGGTTGTTTGGGGTTTGGGATTTTCTTTTATTTTTTAATATATATATATACATACATATATAGAAAGAAAAGGTGTTTTGTTTTGTTTTTTCCCCAGTTCATTGAATACTGACAAATGCACTTTTGGTACAGTAACCAGTATGCTATGCAGTAGTTCTTGTGAACTGTGTTTCAATGACTGTGGTTTGACTCCTTGGTGTAGGAAATTCTTCTTTGTTTAGTATAATAGATTTTCTTTTCATTGGACAGGGTTTTAGTATCATGACTTCTTGCAACATTAACTTAAGCAGTGATTGCTTAGAGCAATTTGATAATACTTAAACCACTGAATTCAGCAATGTTTGATGCAAGGAAATTTGGATAAGGTCCTTCCGAATACTAAGTTCTTTGTTTTGGTAATTTGTCATGAATGTGTGCTTTTTATTAAATATTTATTTTGACTACTAAAATAATCCAATTTACATTTTGCCACTAATACACCATTTTTATTTCCTACGTGACATTTTTTATTTTTAGAATTTCAGTGTTCCTTGTATCTTTGTGCAATGCATATATTTTTTTGCTCATATATATTATCTATTACCAAAACATAGAAAGCTGATGCTTTGTGTAACTATTGAGAAAGAAAAGGAAATGATGGGTTCTGTAATAATTTAATCATTAAATCTAACTTTACTCTTCATGTTCTGTCTTCTTTAATGATGTAGAATTATTCCTTAGCAACTGTACTGTTTAACCATAGTCCTTTCTGTAACTGCTCAGCTTTCTGCCTTTTGGCAGTAATCCAGATGTATGTAAGATCTAGTGTTTATCTTTGTGGGAGGGTTCTTCAATGTTTGAAGGCCTTGCAGAGGGACCTTGCCACTATTATGTATCGTTTGTAATGTTACTACAGCAAGCTCATATGTTATTAACTAGGAAAAGAGAGTGTGGGTTTTTAAAACCCTGATTTAAAAGCTGTAGATGTAACTAGGTGGAGTCTTTCTTCATATACAAATTTTAAGTTTTTCCTGTAGCACCAGAAGTCTATTGGCCGCACCTGGAAAATCACTACATTATCTTAATCAGTGAATAATTTGGATACTTGTAGCTGGAATAGTTGACATGTAGAGCTAGCTCTACAGGAATGCGAAATAGCATATTAAATTTTCCCTCCTTACCTTAGCTTTAGGAATGAATTAGTCATTGTTCTGGCTGATACAAAGGAACATTCATTTGAAAGTGGAAGAAACTAAGTAGGAAGCAAGGATAGTTTCTGTCTGATCAAGTGGGCAAAAATTTGGTCTGAACATTGAAGAGGGGAAAAGGCACATTCTCAGTTTTGGTAATTGAGTTTCTGTTACT
This sequence comes from Odontophorus gujanensis, assembly GCA_013399175.1. Lineage (NCBI taxonomy): Eukaryota > Metazoa > Chordata > Aves > Galliformes > Odontophoridae > Odontophorus > Odontophorus gujanensis. The sequence goes on from VXAB01013878.1 coordinate 96,361, forward strand.
CAGCTCTCATCTTGACCATCCAAGTACCTGCTCTTCAGGGACTAGCAAGAAGCGTTAGATTCACTGGCACTCAAAAATGTCATCAGGCTTAAGTGAATGAAATCATCAGACTGACATAAACTAGAGAATGTTGGCAGTAAGTCTTCCAGTCTCTTAACAGGTAATGTACACCCTTCATTTTAGAGAAATTTTAGTAAACACAAGTGTTTTGTCAGTGTGCCGAGTTAAATTTAGCCTGTTTAGGATCCATCAACCATTTTAAACTCATAGGGAAAATTTTGTTACAGTAAAGTTAAGCAGCAGAGCTCCTAAAAATATTCAAATTATACATTCGTTCAGATCTGATCTATTTTTTTAAGGTGTTGTTTTTATTATGATTTTTGTCGGGAAATTCTTGGGTAATATGAAGAATAGGAAATATCTTCCTATGAACAGGCATGTGCAGAATTTCACAGATTGGAGTTGAAAAGAATCAAGTGCAAGAGGAATTCTTGCCCGTGTTCAGTGCTGTTTGCACCTTGCTTAGACAATGCCAGAAGAAAGAAAGTGAGGACGAGAGTAAACATGCAGAAATATAGCAATAGACAAAGGTTTGCTTACAAGGAAAGTAAGAACTGAATGCAGTAAGAAGTTTTTTTTCTGCCATTACAGAGACTTACTGGTCTGTACCTTATTATGAAACGTAACACAATTTCAGAGCATTTAAAAGGAAAATGATGTGCTGAAATCTTAGGGAAGTGTGAGTCTTGGCTTTAAGTTGTGAAATAATGCATTTATAACTTACAGCAACTCCTCATGCAGATTCTTATTCCCCAATGGCCCTCTGGCATGAAGCAAACAGAATGAGAGATCATCTTACTCTGAAGAAACAAGGTTCTTCTGTGCCTATGGGATGCAAAAGATGCACATGTTCTTTGTTGCTCTGGAGCTGTGACTGTTGTGAACATGCTCCTCCTTAATGGCCAGAAAATGCTGACAAAATTGTGTTTTATCACTCGTCCTATTCTTGTTCACCAAAATTAGCAGAACTGAACTGGGACTGTGGCAGCCTCACTCTTAATGCAACTTCAGAACAAAGCACTGACCTGCTAGAAATACCACCTTTCTCACAGAAGATGTTGTCAGTTGCAGAAGTGAAGTACTTTGAAAGCTGCTGGAGTGTTGTGGCACTATGCATATAGGTTGTCCAGCACAGCAACTACGTAGATTTCCCTTCCTCACATGTGCAGAGCATTACAAGAATAGGAGGCACAAAGAACAACTTTTCAGGGGCATTACTTCAATCTCCTTCTACTTCATGGTCAGATTAGATATTTGCAAGATGAGACTGCGTGTACCTTGTAAAGCTGCACACCCTGCAGCCAAGGTATGGAACTATGAGCATGCAGGCTTGTGGCATTTGTTTCTTGAAATTTCATTGAGGCTCAATGGAGATCAAAACAATTCTGGGAAGTCAGCACCCGCCCCAAGCTCTTGCAGACTTTGTATCCCACGAAGGCACAAAAAAAAAGTCCCAGTTTGGGCAAATCTGCTGGGACATCTTCCAGCAGAGGCTTTGATCCATCTCTGCCTGGCAGTGTCTGGAACTGAAACAGAACCTACTCCTAAGGACCTGCATCAAATGCACCAAAGTTCAGTCTAGGAATCCTGCTTTTCTTAGACAAAAAGTTTGAAAATGGAATGTATGGAAGACATCTCTCCATCCACAAGCTCTTCATCTCACTCTCTTACAAAATTGTAACGCTCTTTGTGTAGAGTTTCAGCTGAGCTGAAAGCGGCTGTTCCCCCATCCCTTCAACCTAACTTACAAAAAAGGTAAGTAAACTTTTTCTCTTTGGGATCAAAATAGTGTAGCTTACTAGTTCACATGCATTTCTATGCTACATTTAAAGCAAAGGAAAAAAACAAAAAAAAACTAGGTTAATACCACATTATCTTGATAACTGTGAATGGCAGTGAAGCTAGTGTTCAGATCTTAAAGCCTCCTTTCTACAATCTGATGCTAGTTCCCTTCCACAAATCAGTGATTCTGTAGACAGGACATATGCCCTTTGCTTCCATACATGGTTGTCTGTCCCAAAATTAAATAAATGCAAATTAGAAGGGAGAAAACCCCCCACAGAGCCTTCTACATAATTGTTCTGGGATGGGAGCAGTGTAATGATAACCATTGCTGTAAAAATTATCTTTAAAATAAAACATTAATATAATGTTTATAGACTCCAGTATACTGCAAGCAGGTTTCACCTGCTACATCTTTTCCTGTTTAGGAAATAAATGAAAAACATGATTAGATAAATCCATGTTCAACTGTTCTCTTCAGACATGCTCTCAGAACTGTCAGTGACTTGTACTAAATGTCTGCGCAGAGGCATTAGCACGCTTTGCAATGAGTTGAGAGCTTACACACTTGTCTGGATAAGCTGTCTTTTATTTTCTTTTACTTCTTTGAGATGTGGGTACAGAGAGAGAAATAAATGCTTGGGTGTGTGGAGCTGTGTGTGACAGACTACACCTTGAGGATGTGGAAAGATTTTTTACATATGCGAATGAGTGAATGGGTGGAGCTGGCAGAAACTAATTACCAGTGAGTTGGCAGTTTGGATAAATTGGTATATTTGATATAGTTTGAGGGAGAATAAAACATAAAAGCATTTTATGAGGTTGCAGCTTCTCTACTTATTTTCTGAGTTTCAGCTGTCAGGATTGTGAAGCACGATGGATTCTGGATTGGATAAAAGTGAGCATTAAAATGAAGGAAGTTATTCAGACTTCCTACACCTATTCAGAATATATCTTTGTTCTTCATGTGTAGTCACTAGTGTATTGTCTTTTTAAGTACACGTAGCAAGATATTTTTAATTGTATGTGTATTCATGCACGCACAATACAAGTAGGTGGAGGAGGAAAATACAACAATTGCAGGATGTCTTACCAAAAGTAGAAGTTGTACAGTTTGATTTTTTTAAATACCTTGAAATTTTTCTTACCTTCATTTGATCAGCAATTGCTAACCCAGTGCTGTACTTCGCTGTACGTGGTCATCATTGCAGCGTAGTGCCATACCATTAACTCACCAGTACAAAAATACTGAGACTGTGACAGCTGATGCTTACGGGAGGTCAGTTTTTAGATTTGCTCAGCCCTCAATTGAACAACAAAGGTTTGTTTGGGTGCACTGCATGTCTCAGCGACAAGAATATCAGAAATCACGACTGTTTGCAAAATATAGCAGGTTTTCTGTAGATGGTGAAATGTGTGCCTTCTCATTAGTAGACAAAGCTGCCATGATTACCTGCATATACCTGGGAGCTGTACAGAGAGGGGAAAAGTGAGGGAAGCCAATCTGTAAGAAATGCTAAATGTCATTGAAATCTAGGAATTATACAAAAGCCATGTAATAACTGCTGTGTTCAGAAATGGTGCAAAAGTACAATGGTTTTGGTTTTTTTTCTGTTTTTTTTGTTCTTTTTTTTTTTTAAGGTTAAAAAAAGAATGATGACAATAACTGATAAAGGAAGTTTAAACGGAGCTTCTGAACACCCATTCTGCCTTCTGGGTTAATTTTCAGACATAACTACAATGCTGACTTATTTTCAGTTCTCTACATAAGCACTTAAAGTTTTGCAGAATAGTTACAAACAAAACAAAGACCTTAAACATACCAAGACCAAAAAGACCAACAAAAGACTAAAAGAAGCCAAAAAAAAAAAAAGACCAAAGATCTTAATATTCAGGAAATTCAAATTCTCTGCAGGAACAGCAAAGGAAGTTGAATGGAGCAGTCTTTCCTTAGATGTATTTATCTGAGAGGATTTGCATGAAGTATATGATCTGTTGATGGGGATTATCTGTATAAGTCACAATGTACTTCTGTCCTTTACTTGGGTGAATATAGTCAATCAAGTTTCTAGGGTGAATCTAGGCTTAAATTTACCTTTCCAGTGATTTTTCCTTCAGCTGTTTCTACAGATACTGGAAGAGAGCTGATTTGCTAGAATATTCATACGAACAAACAAAAAGTTTTCTGGAATAATTTCATTATGATCAACGTGCATTGAATGTAGTTTTGTTCAAATCCATATACATAGGTCACACCAAATGTAGTGCTTCCTATTTATTTCCATAGAAACTACAGCATTGTGCATAGAACACAATAACACTACTTGTTAGAGAAAATTCTTAGCTATAAAGCACCCACATTAGCTGTGCATTTTCATTGGAGACAGACAAGAGCCTGCATGCCACACTCATAACAATCTATACCAGCAGAGGTGATCCACTGTTGCCACTGCTGAAACATACCACCCACCATCTCTCTGTACTCACACTCATTCTGGACACTTTGATCTCCATAAATATTGATGAATGTCAGTGGGTACCATATTTTCTGGAGGGATTCAGTGACACACCATTAATTCTCATACATGCTTCTATATCAGATGCCATTCTGTCAGACTGCCCCTCTGCTGCCGTCTGTCGCATGGCAACAAAATGTAATAGGATATTGGTGGGATGGTTCTGCTTCTACTGTCATACCACCGACATCCGCCTCTGATGTCATCATGGGCCAACATAATAAAATAGGAATTTGTTTAAGAGCAACCCTCATATGCATTGTGCAAGGGTGTCAACGGTTTACGGGCAGGTTCGGCCCGGTTCCGTGATGATTGGTGCAGGGGACCCACGGACCCACGCCCCACGAAAGGGAAAGGGGGAAAGGGAAAAGGGAGATAGACCTAGAAACAAAACAGCGGCAACAATCTGAGGAGGAAAGCTAATTTACTAAATAGATATCGGAAAGCAAAATAACACGATATAATACAATATAATTGGAATTAAAGCTAATAAATCAAATAAAGAGCAAGAGAGAGAGTCCGATAAACCGAAGGCCTTGCGCTAATGCTGAAGGCGAGACAGCAGTGAGCACCCACTGCTGAGTCGATCCCCAAGGAAAGAAAGCCTGTCCCGTGACCGCAGACAGTTTTTATCTTCCCCTCTGAGTGTAAATACGTAAGAACGCAAAGCATCGCAAAGTCCTCTGGGGAATGTAGTTCTTCTTCTCTTCTGAGACAGGTATACCTGGAACTATCGATGATCCATGGAGCTGGAACATTAACTCTTCAACTCTAAATGCACTACATGATGTTATGATGTGGAATACCAGTACCAAAAATCATAAAAGCATGACAAAGGGTAAAAGCAACAACTAAACTACAAATATTTTTATTTCATTTAAGAAATTAAAATGATACCTTAGGATTTTATCAGAACATTCAAGTTATGTGCACTGGTTTATCTTCTGATAAAATTCGCAAACAGAATCTTCTTTCAACTTACTTCCTTTTGATGGTCTTTCTTCTTCCCCTCATTTTGTTCTTTCCCTATCAGCACAACCTTTTTTTTTTTTCCAAACCATATGTAGAAAAATTGCCAGATGATCCTTCAATGTATGAACATAAGACAAATTCTATGATGCTAGAAAAAAATAACAGACAAAAGACAACTGAAATGCACAAAAGTCACAGAATCACAAGAGTCATAGGGGTTGGAAGGGNGAGTAGAGGGATTTAGTCATCTAGATTTTTGATATTTAAAATAATAACAATAGCAAAATGCTGTTGTATAGTATCTGGGTATCCAAAGAGCTTTCTGTGTGATGAAAAAATATAGCAAACTAGCTCATCATTTATAGACCATGTCAACTGCAGAGTTTAAGAAAACCTGTAGTACTGTCGTTTTCATTGGTACACTGTTCCTTTTTCAGTTCAAAGCGAGATGCTATTAAGGACCAAGGGTTAAACTAAATTGGGATAAGACCTATTTCTTGAATACTTGACATAATTACAAGTCTGTCTTGTGTTCTCTGGCACTGGTAGGTTCTTACACTGACAGTGCTTCAGGACAGAGGCTGTAGGGGAAAAAAAGAAAAAGGAGAGGTTTGAAGTCTTCATGTATTTGTTACTGATGAGAGTCTTCAGTGTTCTGCTTTTTGTTTTAAATACATACGTGTTTATAAATCTCATGTATAAGTCTTTGCTAAAGAATCAGAACAGTTCTCTCAGTATTCTTTAGGAAGAGTGTTCACTTTCTTATTGAAAACTGTTACTGCAATTTGGACAAGCAGTGTAGAAAAATATCTGCAGACAGCGACGTCTGAGTTACTGTTTATTACCTAGTATGGAGCAGTTGCACAGGTCATGCAAAGGATCAGCTAAGTGGTATGTTAAATCTTGTGTTTTGATTTGATTGCTGCTCAAGATCTGACAGCATTTTGAAAAGGCAGTAGTTATTGCTTCCAGGAGCCACCACTGTTCGTGCTATTGTTTGTCTGCAACCCTGTTATCACTTCAGAGGCAAAGGCTGTTAACAGTTGGGCTTGACCTCTTGATGACTATCTTGTTAAAAGGATGATGAGAGGTAGAGTCAACAAACCAAACTAAAACAGGATTTCAAGAAGTTTGTGATTATGTCAATAATAACTGTTTTATGGATAAAAATAAAATTAGCTAGCATTGTTCTGTATTTATGTCGTCCTGCATTTAGCTGTTTTCAGTTAGTTTTCCTTGAAGTCATAACTTTAAGAATATAAATCTTAAGCAGCAATCCAATCCCCATTCTCCATGTGACAAGAAAAATTGCAACGCTCTGAATAACACCTCAAGAAGATACGGCCTCTGACCTGAGAAGATCATCATCATGAAAGCATGTGATGATCTAAACTAGGAAATAAATAAAAATGATACTTCCGTTATTTATTGGCAACTGGCAATAAAGGCTCTAGGGTTTTACAAAGCTTCAACAGTCTGTTGAAGTAAGAAGATCTCCATTGTATTGTTCATTAACATACCTTCCTGCCTGTACTTTTCTTCATGAGAAACTGTTGCTTTTGTGTAACTGCACGATCAAAAGAAAAGCAGTAATTTACTCTTTAAATGTCACTGTCAAATCCCATACTCACAATTTTTAGTTGTAATTTAGAGTTGTTACAAACACATGCTGAAGAGCATAAATGCAGAACTGCACCAAACAGCAAAGTGCTGTAAAGGCAGTGTTCAGAATATTGCAAATACAGTACAACTGGAAATACTTAAGAGGGAAAAAAAAAAGCACCTAAGTTTTTTGAACGCAAGGATACAACCAGTGTGTCGAGATCTGTTTATTCCACAGATTACTAGGAGCTTGAGTATGTGTTAGAGAAATATCGCTTTTCCTCTTTTTCTAAGCATTCATTTTCAGAGACTGAAAGTGGGTTACATATGCTATGGTCTAATTTGGTGTGGCTGCTCTTCAGTGGAGTTCTGTTGCATATCCATTGTGGTTGAGGGTTGTAGTAGATGATGTGTGAACAGAGGCCCAGGAAACTGGGTTTGTTTTGCCTAAAGACAAAGGCCACAGGGAATTATTGCAGTCTTCAATTCTGTGGCTCTGAAGCTGTAGCCAGGTTATGTTCAGTGATGCACAGTAAATGTAATACACAAAATCTGCAGTAAGGGAAATCCTAATTAACTGTAAGAAAATTCTTCACAATTAAGAATATTCACAAAACAGGGTTGTGAGATCTCTGCCTATCAGAGAATTCAGAACTTTCCTGGATGTAGACTTGGCCCTTCTGACCAAACGTTTACTTTAGCCCTGCTTTGCTTAGGGAGCTGGGTCAGGCCCCCTCTGACACTTGTTATTTCCATTTTGTTCTGTCATTCTATTTGCATTGCTCTATATTCAGTTGGGCACCTTAATGTTGTTTCATGTACTGCCTTCTGTAAACATCCCGATTTATGGAAGCTTGTGCTTTTCTTGCATATTTCTATACCTGACTGCTCTTCTCAGCATTCCCATCTGGGGATAGTCATACTAATCAGAGGCACGTCACCTTTTTGCATGGTCACAGGCTCTTCAGCTATCCTATCTTTGTGTGAATACAGTTGTCATAAATTACTGAAGTCATTTAGCAGAAAATAAGGTGACTGAGATGAAAAGGTATCTCCAGTAGAAAGATATTGTTAATACTCGTCTGGAATACGAACTTACTTTTTGTTTACCGATGTTCAAGGTCAATAAATTCAAATTAAAACAAATACAGAGAATCTCTGCTGGCTGAATAGGGAAAGCAGAGGGCTTATATTCTGCAAAGAGCTAGAGCTTGTTATCTAAGGCCAAACAAAATCAAAAGGGCATGTGGTTATCAAAATACCCAGTAGGAGGTTATAAAATGGAAGAAAAAATACCACTTAGGCTAAAAGCCAATGTTTGTACAAGAACAAAAAAAGAGAAAACAACTATAAATAACTCAGGCTGGAAATGAGGCAAAAGGCACAGGCTAACAGAACAATAAATGGTGAAAATATTTTTTGCACACAAGCTATTTTAAGTTAAAGCCATGAGCAGTTTTGAAAGTGAATGCATTAGATGCTACCTCTGATAATGAATTACATTTTGTGACCAAAGGGGTTCATTCAAATTTTGTACTCCCTTGAGCTAAAAATAATCAGAATTTTATCTCATCATCTGTTTGTTTTAGAGCATATGCTTAAATTGGAGATGTTCTTAAATTAAAAATTCCTATTGCAAAGTAACACATTTTGCATGTGAAATTATTCTGCACAGAACAGTACAAAATAAGATTATGTTAAAATTGCCTGTTTTCTGTGTTTATAATCTTACTGCAGTCTTAATACAAGAGTGAAAATATGTTGTTTTAGACATGAACTTAGACATTTATTTTCTTACTGAATAATTCTGTTGTCTTCTTTGTATTGAGAAACTCCTGCTAGAGGCGACAGAAAGGAAGAACAAAACTTTTATAGTGCCAACTCAGTGATCATGGAATCGTAGGATTGTTTGAGTTAGAAGAGACCCTCAAAGGTCATCAAGTCCACCCCCCTGCAATAAACAGGGACACCTACAGCTAGATCAGGTTGCTCAGAGTCCCCTCCAGCCTGACCTTGAATGTCTCCAAGGATGGGACATCCACCACCTCTCTGGGCAACCAATTCCCGTGCTTCACCATCCTTATTGTAAAAAACTTCTTCCTTATATCTGATCTAAACCTTGCGTCTTTTAGTTTGAAGCCATTTCCCCTTGTCCTATCACAACAGACCCTGCTAAATAGTCTGTCCACTTCTTTCTTACAGCCCCTCTTTAGATACTGAAAGGCCACTATCTGGTTTCCTCAGCTGTCTCAGCCTGGAGATGTTACTGCAGATCCCTCTATGTACACATAGTTATAATGGTTGAGTTACTGCTGCAGTTTGTGGAAGAGTCCTTGAAGTTACTGCAAGTTTGCAGTAGAATTCAATTTTCATGAAGATTCAAGAAACATCTTCATTATAATATTGGAGAAAGGTGAGATTGATTAGCCTATAGACAAATAAGATGGAGCTTGCTACAACTATATCTATAGTAAAATATATTTCTTATATGAGGGCTGCTACAGAACTAATGCCTCTTATTTTATTATATTTGTCCACAATGTCAGAGGCAAATGTGGGCGGTGTGGCAGTACTTTCCAGCCAATATTCCATTACCTTTTGTTGCTATGGGACAGATGGCAGCAGAGGGACTGTGCAACAAATTGGCATCTGACACGGAAGCACATGTGAAGCAATGGTATGTCACTGAATTCCTCTGTGTGCAAAAAAGTGGCACCCACTGACATTTATCACACTTACTGAACGTTTAGGGAGACCAAACAGTGGCTGTGATCACTCTGAGGCTGTGGATGCTGTGTTTCAGCAGTAGCGACATGTAAGACAAGCCATGTTAAAAAGATCCATGTTGTTTTTTTTATCTTGCGTGCAAGCTCATGTTCGTTGTTGAAAATGCATAGCTAATGGTGGTGACTACGTTGAAATTAGTGTTTTGTTACTGAGAATTTGCTCTATCAAATAGTGTTAATGCGTTCTTTGCACCTGTTGTAGTTTCCTTGGAAACAAATAGGAGGCATCATTTTGAGAGTGACCTGTGTACATTATAATAGTAGTTAAAGTTAGAAAGTGGGTGTGAATCAAGAATGAATGGAGAATTAAGTATTTTTATTGGACTGTAATTTTGATTTTTCTTAGGATGATTCATAGTTCTGTCTTTATGTAGATGTGAAAAATAAAACCTATCCACTGGATTGTCTCCTAAAAACTTGTTGAGGTAGTAAAGAAATACATTAAAGAAGTAAAATATACTTTATTTTGTTATTCAGTGAAT
>VXAB01013878.1:107857-140357 GCA_013399175.1 Odontophorus gujanensis
CTTTTCCTCTTTTTCTAAGCATTCATTTTCAGAGACTGAAAGTGGGTTACATATGCTATGGTCTAATTTGGTGTGGCTGCTCTTCAGTGGAGTTCTGTTGCATATCCATTGTGGTTGAGGGTTGTAGTAGATGATGTGTGAACAGAGGCCCAGGAAACTGGGTTTGTTTTGCCTAAAGACAAAGGCCACAAGGAATTATTGCAGTCTTCAATTCTGTGGCTCTGAAGCTGTAGCCAGGTTATGTTCAGTGATGCACAGTAAATGTAATACACAAAATCTGCAGTAAGGGAAATCCTAATTAACTGTAAGAAAATTCTTCACAATTAAGAATATTCACAAAACAGGGTTGTGAGATCTCTGCCTATCAGAGAATTCAGAACTTTCCTGGATGTAGACTTGGCCCTTCTGGCCAAACGTTTACTTTAGCCCTGCTTTGCTTAGGGAGCTGGGTCAGGCCCCCTCTGACACTTGTTATTTCCATTTTGTTCTGTCATTCTATTTGCATTGCTCTATATTCAGTTGGGCACCTTAATGTTGTTTCATGTACTGCCTTCTGTAAACATCCCGATTTATGGAAGCTTGTGCTTTTCTTGCATATTTCTATACCTGACTGCTCTTCTCAGCATTCCCATCTGGGGATAGTCATACTAATCAGAGGCACGTCACCTTTTTGCATGGTCACAGGCTCTTCAGCTATCCTATCTTTGTGTGAATACAGTTGTCATAAATTACTGAAGTCATTTAGCAGAAAATAAGGTGACTGAGATGAAAAGGTATCTCCAGTAGAAAGATATTGTTAATACTCGTCTGGAATACGAACTTACTTTTTGTTTACCGATGTTCAAGGTCAATAAATTCAAATTAAAACAAATACAGAGAATCTCTGCTGGCTGAATAGGGAAAGCAGAGGGCTTATATTCTGCAAAGAGCTAGAGCTTGTTATCTAAGGCCAAACAAAATCAAAAGGGCATGTGGTTATCAAAATACCCAGTAGGAGGTTATAAAATGGAAGAAAAAATACCACTTAGGCTAAAAGCCAATGTTTGTACAAGAACAAAAAAAGAGAAAACAACTATAAATAACTCAGGCTGGAAATGAGGCAAAAGGCACAGGCTAACAGAACAATAAATGGTGAAAATATTTTTTGCACACAAGCTATTTTAAGTTAAAGCCATGAGCAGTTTTGAAAGTGAATGCATTAGATGCTACCTCTGATAATGAATTACATTTTGTGACCAAAGGGGTTCATTCAAATTTTGTACTCCCTTGAGCTAAAAATAATCAGAATTTTATCTCATCATCTGTTTGTTTTAGAGCATATGCTTAAATTGGAGATGTTCTTAAATTAAAAATTCCTATTGCAAAGTAACACATTTTGCATGTGAAATTATTCTGCACAGAACAGTACAAAATAAGATTATGTTAAAATTGCCTGTTTTCTGTGTTTATAATCTTACTGCAGTCTTAATACAAGAGTGAAAATATGTTGTTTTAGACATGAACTTAGACATTTATTTTCTTACTGAATAATTCTGTTGTCTTCTTTGTATTGAGAAACTCCTGCTAGAGGCGACAGAAAGGAAGAACAAAACTTTTATAGTGCCAACTCAGTGATCATGGAATCGTAGGATTGTTTGAGTTAGAAGAGACCCTCAAAGGTCATCAAGTCCACCCCCCTGCAATAAACAGGGACACCTACAGCTAGATCAGGTTGCTCAGAGTCCCCTCCAGCCTGACCTTGAATGTCTCCAAGGATGGGACATCCACCACCTCTCTGGGCAACCAATTCCCGTGCTTCACCATCCTTATTGTAAAAAACTTCTTCCTTATATCTGATCTAAACCTTGCATCTTTTAGTTTGAAGCCATTTCCCCTTGTCCTATCACAACAGACCCTGCTAAATAGTCTGTCCACTTCTTTCTTACAGCCCCTCTTTAGATACTGAAAGGCCACTATCTGGTTTCCTCAGCTGTCTCAGCCTGGAGATGTTACTGCAGATCCCTCTATGTACACATAGTTATAATGGTTGAGTTACTGCTGCAGTTTGTGGAAGAGTCCTTGAAGTTACTGCAAGTTTGCAGTAGAATTCAATTTTCATGAAGATTCAAGAAACATCTTCATTATAATATTGGAGAAAGGTGAGATTGATTAGCCTATAGACAAATAAGATGGAGCTTGCTACAACTATATCTATAGTAAAATATATTTCTTATATGAGGGCTGCTACAGAACTAATGCCTCTTATTTTATTATATTTGTCCACAATGTCAGAGGCAAATGTGGGCGGTGTGGCAGTACTTTCCAGCCAATATTCCATTACCTTTTGTTGCTATGGGACAGATGGCAGCAGAGGGACTGTGCAACAAATTGGCATCTGACACGGAAGCACATGTGAAGCAATGGTATGTCACTGAATTCCTCTGTGTGCAAAAAAGTGGCACCCACTGACATTTATCACACTTACTGAACGTTTAGGGAGACCAAACAGTGGCTGTGATCACTCTGAGGCTGTGGATGCTGTGTTTCAGCAGTAGCGACATGTAAGACAAGCCATGTTAAAAAGATCCATGTTGTTTTTTTTATCTTGCGTGCAAGCTCATGTTCGTTGTTGAAAATGCATAGCTAATGGTGGTGACTACGTTGAAATTAGTGTTTTGTTACTGAGAATTTGCTCTATCAAATAGTGTTAATGCGTTCTTTGCACCTGTTGTAGTTTCCTTGGAAACAAATAGGAGGCATCATTTTGAGAGTGACCTGTGTACATTATAATAGTAGTTAAAGTTAGAAAGTGGGTGTGAATCAAGAATGAATGGAGAATTAAGTATTTTTATTGGACTGTAATTTTGATTTTTCTTAGGATGATTCATAGTTCTGTCTTTATGTAGATGTGAAAAATAAAACCTATCCACTGGATTGTCTCCTAAAAACTTGTTGAGGTAGTAAAGAAATACATTAAAGAAGTAAAATATACTTTATTTTGTTATTCAGTGAATATAGAAAATCTGATTGTTGAAATATGTCCTATTTCAAGGGAGAGAAAAAGTATTTAAAATTCTTTTTAAAAACTAATTAAAAAAAAAAAAGACTGAAAACAACTCTGAGATTGCAAGCAATGACAATACCAAAGAATGCTGAGTCTGTATGCTTAAAAATAAAATGAAGTCTTGGGGTGAGTTTCCAGCTTTGCTTTTCAAAACTATTAAACTCATTTTTTGAAAAATGTAGTCTGATCTTCATCCAAACGTTTTTCCTCTCCTGTTTCTCTTCTTGTTTCTGAGTGCACTACGATGTAAGGAATGTACTCATACAGTTTTTCATTTTAATCTAATGATTCAGAAATGATGTAAATGTAAACCTAATTATCATAATCTATCATTTAGTTTCTCGTCAACTAACAGGTTTATTTGAGCAGAAGTCATACATTTTACATGCCCAGTGAGGGTCTATCTTGTCATTTTCAGTACCCGAGGCATAAACATATTTTTGTTTTTATAATAAATCAGTTCTGTATCGTCTATTTTAAAATTCTGGCTGTGAAAATTTGTATTTTAAAGCGCTTCCTGCTTGTACTGCAGTTTGACACTCAGTACAAAATAATTCATTCATGAGCATGCCTTGACAAGAAGATAATGCAGATTGTCCTGACCTCCTCTGCCGTTGCTGAGATGGCTGGAGTAGCAAACTCAGATCTCAAAACGGGATAAATCACTTCAAGATCATGCCTGATGTGAAACATAATTCTTTCTGAGCAGCAGAGGTTTAATATAAACCTGACAGGATAGTGTGCAGATCTTAATCTCTCATCACATTCTCAGTGCTGAAAACACCTCTTTCCTAGAGCTTATTTCCCACCAGTCATAGGTAAACCTCCTTAGCCTTTATCTGCTGGGCTTGTAGTCCAACTGTGAGGCTTTGGTTTTCTAAAGAAAGGATATGGGCAGTTGGCTTGTATCACTAAATATCTTCCTTGTTCAACAAATTGTTAGAAGCTTTTTCTATTTTCCATAATATTACAGCTTTTCTCTCCACCTCTACCCATAATGAAATTTGTTTATCTCTCATCTATCATCTTTCCAGAAAGCATAAACAACTTAGAGAACTTTTATGTCCTCTAAGACACACAATTTAGTCCACTTCTGAACAGCCTGTGAGGTCTTCACACATCCTGCTGTCATGTGAGACTGATTTTAATTTTTACATATCTCAAAGAGTTCTGACCTAGAACAGCTAAATGCTAAATTACTACACTGAAAATGCAGACCTCAGATATTTCTCAGATGAAGAAAGGATATTGATTGCCTTTATCCCATGTGTGAGATAGGTGAGGATACACAATAATTTCATGCTTTCACTCCGCAGTATGTAGAAGAAAAGTCCTAACAGTGCACTGAAGGTAGTAATTTATGGTCAAATAAGATGGTGAAGGATCTAAGAGGGGAAGATGAGGTACAGCCGAGGACTTAGTTTGCTCAGAGCAGAGGAGGTGAGGGGAAGCCCGATGGCAACTGCATCTCTCAGAGGGAGTGGAGGGGCAGTGCTGCAACGATCAGTGACGACGACAGGGGCTGAAGGAACAGTGTGGAGCTGTCAAGGAACAGTCAGGTTGGGTGTTAGGGAAGGGTTCTTCACCAGCAGGTGGTCAGGCAGTGGTCATGGCTGCAAGCTGTTGGAGCTTGGGCAACAGTCTCAGAAATATGGTCTGAATTTTGGATGGTCCTGTGTGTAGCTGGGAGTTGAAGTTGATGATCCTCATGAGTCTCAGAATTCCAACTTGGGATTTCATAGCGTTCTCTGAAGTAATATGGATTCATAACCTGCCTTGTTACAATGAGAGAATGAGAACCACGTCATTTTTTTCCTAATTTTTATTGCAATATTTCTCAATCTTCTGTTACTCAAATTAATAACAATCTGCAAAAAAGAAACAAACATAATAATATTTAGTGGACTAGATATTGTGCAAGAGATGGCTGATTAAGTGGAACGTTGCACAGCTAATATAAATTTAAACTTTTTTGATGTATTCCCTATTCAAATAACTTTTCCAAAAACACATTTCTTAATGCATAATCACAACTTTCTCACAGATACCTCATTTTTACTACATAAACAAATCAATCAAAACTGTTCCAAATGGAAATTGTGTTTTTACTTACATTTTGGATGCTTTTTATTTCATCTTGAGTTATTAGAGTTGGTTATAATATTATCCAAATGAAGCACTCTTTAATGGTGTTTTCAAATACTTTCCAGGTAATATGTAAGGATGTGACCATGCATTTTGCAGAAAAATAAAATTAATTGGATGTAGAAGGCACTCTCTGTGGGATCTGAAACAAGGGAACTTGAAAGTAGAGGAGGCCTCGCAATTAAACTTATTTTTTACTAACTTTCACATCCTTGTCAACTCACTGTGTTTATATGGATTTTTTATTCTGTAATAATGAGTTAAGCACATGAAAACACATTATTGTCAGAGAAGCTCATGTGGGTTTATAACAATCTGACTATGCAAATGCTTGTAAGTCAGCAAACAATTCATTTAACTTCAAAAAATTCCTACTCAGAGATTAAATTTGGCGAGAGATGTTGAAAATATTTATATCTTTAATATTCATGGAGGACATGACATATTATTTTAAGATGATGGAATTTATATAATTCTGACAAGCCTAATAAAAAAATCTGTAGACCTAAGTTTCAGTCTTTGATGACAGCAACATATTAAAAGAATTTTTGTAAAATCTTTGATACTACTATATGTAGTTTTCTGTGCATCTCAGAAAAGAATTTTCTCACAGGTTGAGAATTTGAGGAATGCTTTCCATTGAGATCTGAATAACCATTGCTGAAGATATCTTTATGAATAATTTATTAGGTAGCACGTTAATAATTAATACTACATATTTCAGTAGAATATACATAAAGTTAAACTCTTCAGAGCATTTCTAATTCCTGGACCTATATGACCTTATTTGAGATACAACTTTAATTCTTTATTTGTTGAGGTCACCACTTCTGAACAGGTCTATAATATTTCAAGTTGTTAAAATAAACACTAGACACTTTTAGATGATCAGAAACAACTACTAAAGATGCAGTCTTTGCATTACCTTCTGTATTGCAGTTTTACTTGACCAAAACAAAAATTCTCTAGCTTTTAAGGTCAGGTGCATTTGAATTGGTCAGCCTAGTGAACTGATCAGAGGACAAATTATCTCTTTATGCCAAGGAAAAGTGAATTCCACGTATGTATCATGCATGTAACTTGTACGGGAGACTTTTAATACTTAGACGATAAACAAAGTTGTTATTTTGTGACTTTTTCCTTCAGTGTATTTTAGGAAATTGAATTTTTCTATTCACAATGAACTTAAGGAAAATTGAAATTCCAAAGAAATCTCTCCTCTGTATTGGTGTCAGTAACCATGGGTTCATGATAACTCATGAAACTTCTAAACCTTCAAATATTTTTACTACATCCATGTGTGTTGTTTCATCATCATCATCATCGAACGGTTTGGGTTGGAAAGGACCTTTAAGATCAACTAGTTCCAACCTCCCTGCTATAGGCAGGGGCACCTCACCCTATACCAGGTTGCTCACAGCCCCATCCAGCCTGGTCTTGAACACCTCCAGGGAGGGGACATCCACAACCTCTCTGGGCAGCCTGTTCCAGTATCTCATCACCTTAACAATAAAGAATTTCTTCCTAATATCTAGTCGAAATCTACCTTCTTCTAGTTTAAAGCCATTTCCCCTTATCTTGTCACTGCATGCTCTTATAAAAAGTCCCTCCCCAGCTTTCCTGTAGGCCCCCTTCAGGTACTGGAAGGCTGCTATATGGTCCTCCCAGAGTCTTCTCTTCTCCATGTTTGTTGTTGGTTGGTTGGTAGGTTTATTTTTATTTCAATGATTTTTCCATGCTCAAAAATTATTTTATGTTGTTTGGGAAAATATATATGTATTTGTATCCTCACAAACAAGTTTTTAGAAATACTTTCAGTATCTTAGTGCTTGCTGGTTTTGCTTTGAACAGTCTGACAAAAAAAAAAAAAAAAAAAAAAAAAAAAAAAAAAGAAAAGAAAACAACAGTGAAGTCATTTATCCTTTCCATTTTAGGAAAAGCATCTCAGTCCAGAAATTTGGTATGGAATTATTGCTCTTTATTTTATCATCAAACAGCAGATTTGTGATAAGACAGTCTTGCCATCAAATAAATTCCTGTATCCTGAGGAATTTACCCCCAAGATTTCAGGTCAACCAAAAGTAGATTCTCTTATACAATTGGATTTGGAACCCACTTTCCCCTATGACAGTTTGCTTGATCCACAAGAGCAGAATTACTTACCCTGGATATCATATGTCTTTAAGTGTTCTGCCTCTATAGCCTATGGAAAAAGGAATGATGAATAACTGAATGCTGCTGACCTTGCCTTTTAATTGAAAGTTTGTATGATAGTTAGATCAGCTCAGTGTTGAACCTGTGAAGCAATATGCTGGTGAGATGTGAAGTTTTCCAGTCCAAGTGCTAGTCTAATTAGAATTCACACATATTTTTGTACAGTTTCATGAAATGGCTTGGGTTGGAAGGGACTTAAAGAACGCTCAGTATTCCTACCGTGGGCTGGGACACCTTCCACTAAATCAGGTTGCTTGAAATCCCCATCCAAAATAGCCTTGAATATTTCCAGGGATGAGGCATCCACAATTTCTCTGGGTAACCTTTTCCAGTGCCTCATCACCTTCATAGTAAATAATTTATTTTTTAGATGCTAAATATTACCCTTGAGTCTGTTTGAGATTTTGTGTCAGCAGTTGTCTAAACTTCTCTGCAAGAAAGGTCTTTTTCTTCAGCCTTCTTTTGAAATAAACAGGTAACATGATTGTAACCTCTGAAGCCCTGGTCTGAGGTATTGAAAATTTGGATGTGTTCCGGCAGGAGTCGTTTCCTATATCTGTGCTCAAGTCTGAACTTACATGTGTATTTTGCTGTCTTTCCGGATCTGTCTGATTTGTGAGAATAGGACTGTACTGTTAACCAAAGCATACTGAAATTGTATTTCCTAATTGTGGTGCTTATATACCATTGAGTCCAGTTTTAGAATAGCGTTCCTCACTGATTTTGTCAAGCCAGCACATTGCCTTTCTTGGTGGTAGTGATATAAATGTATATCACAGAGAACAGAAGTTAAACATGTCCTCTAAAGGCAAATAGTAAAATATTCCATTTGAAACCCAAATCACTGATGTTCTTACTGGATAGCTGTTGTCATGCAACAATTGGGAAATAAATCAATGAATAAAAACAAATCTTCTTAATGATAACAAATTTTCCCCAGAAAAAGATGTTTAAAACAACTCCCCTTCTTCAGAAAATTTATGTTAAAGAAGAGATTTAAAGGACCTATGAAAATTATTTATGATGTTCTTAGAGGGACTTGACAGTAGAATCAGTAATAAATATTTTTAAGCAAAGCATTGCTGGAAAAGCCAATTTATAGAGCTTTACTGTGCTTTGTTCAAATGAACTTTTGATGGTTCAATTAATTTTGGGAGATGTCAACACAGGAGTATCACTAGGACAGGGAAAATCTGCCAGGAATTTTGGTCGATACATTAGCAAGTTCAGAAAAGCTGAATTGCTGGAAGCAGTGTGGCCACAAATCTTGTAACGATCTGGTAATTGACCTCATAGAAGACCTTGTAAATATGATCTTCTTGTGAGATTTTGCTAATTCTCTTAGCAGTGAGGGAGCCAAGTACATTCAATGAGAGTCAGAGACGAAATCTTCCAGTTTTCTGGAAAGTACTTTCAAAAAGTAAACAAATTCTGTCAAATCAGAATCCTGCTTTTCAGTCAGATTTGTTTTTACATCTTTGTTAGAAGTAACGTGTTAATATCTTCTCCACAGAAAGATAACCATCGGTAGTAAATTTGAATTCTGGATGATCTAGATCTATAGTGATGCATATTTTCATCATAAAGGGTAAACCCATTGTATTCTACTATACTTTCAAAGCACTGAGAAGATAGTAGCTTTCACCATTATTTAACTATTCTTCTCTGCCTTCTCTGAAAATTAGAGTTACTAGTATGTTTCTTTACAAATATTTGAGTGAAAGCCTTTGTATTATATGAGCCTGATGCAATTTCTGTGTCAAAATTAGTGTTTTATGAGGAAGGTATTAGAGTACTATCATTCATTAGCACTTAAAAAAATCAAAAAGGACTGAAAGTCTCTGATTTTTATATTGAAAATATTTTTTATTTGGTTCAAACATCATTTAGTTAGTATTATATCTGAAGAGAATTAAAAGAATACTGCAGAAAACAGCTGAATTAAACAAAAGAAATGGCTAAGTTGTTAACATGAAGTATGATTTGTTAGTTCCTCCTACAGAAAGGAAGCAAGCAAACAAACGAAATAATGTTTTCTGCACTGGGAATTTTATATCAAAAAATGAGTTCAAGACTGCAGATTATTCTCATTAGTGTCAAAAAATGAAAAATATGGGAGGCAATTATCTGAGTATTAATAAGCCCCAGAAAGACCTTCTATCTTTGTTGAGAACATAGAAAAACAGGAATAATGAATCTCTGTGTTTGTTTTCTGATTTCTAATGCAGTGTACTGCACAATCTCAACTCATGCGCCCCCAGCACTGAGGTCAGTCTTCATTAGCAAGCTATAAGTAGGAGCAAAATGATGGAAGAAAGAAGCCATGATACAGTATTAAAAAGCCACACTTAGTTTAAAGGAGCACCTGGACCATACTTATTTTATTTATCTTATAACTAACGTGAACCTTCAGCCACCAACAGACAAAGGTTTATAGCTTTAATTTTTCTATTAAAAATTTTTAAACGAGGCTGAAGTTAGCAATTTGTTTTTAAAACTGCTGCACTCTTGTTGAAATATATCCATGAATTTGACACCCATAAAATATCATAGAAGCAATGACTGAAGTTCTGTGGATACTTTGTGTGTTCAAATTTATTTGAATTTTTGTTTGTTTGGTTTTTTTTGCTTTTTCTAAGAAGTTGCTTGCCTTTGTGTGGCATCCACATCCAAGCATCCAAGCTGTAATGATAAGGAGTGAACATTGTTTTCCCTACTTCCAGTAGTCCCAACCCCAAAACTATTTTTTCTTGGTTGACTATTTTTCTCCCTTTTTTTTTTTTTTTTTTTTTGGGGGGGGGTGGTGGCAGGGGTTGGGGGCTAGTGTGGAGAGGAGGCTGACCATATTTTTGTATAATTTTGGGGGACAATGTCAACTAATGCTTACTGTCCAAATGCCTCTTCCTGTGCCACAGTCTGATGGCAGACCCTGAGATTAGTCAATCCATGTGTGGTGCATATAGATTAATTTTGTAAGAGAAAACCTGGCTTATAATGCACTCTTACAGGAAACATTCATTGCATTACAAGATTTGTTTTGACTTAGTTCCAAACAGATGTGAGATTCCAAGTTTTACGTATGAAGCTCTTTTCTTTTTTTGATAAATATTTATCTTCTTTGTCACTGTGGCCACGTTTATCTACCCTATTCGAGTAGAAATTCAGAAATGATAGAGCATTAGTTTCATTCTTCCGAAGGTTTTCCTATATAAATTTGAAAAATATAAATGCCCTTGTCTGCTCTTACCCTACTTAAACTTTTGGACAGAGCAGCTTTTTCTTCTAGCTGACTAATTTCATTACAGTTTTTTTTCCTAAGTGGATCCAAATCTCCCTTAATCAAGTACATGACTTTGTTTTCAGACATTGCTCTTCATATAAAATTGGAATTTGGTATCTTTTTTTTTGGTTCTACTTCTCTTAAATAGTCTGATTTGATTTTTCTTCCAATAGTAGTTCTCAAAAAATTTAAAATTCATTTATAGTAATGTATTTGGTTGTTGGACATTGAAAAATTTAATTACATCAACCACCAAAAGTCATCAAGTTATATTTCAACTCTGTTCTCTGTGCTCTTAAACTTTTTCATCAGGTCGAAAGCTTATTGATTATTGTTGACTCAAGCCAATAATTTCAATTTCAAATAGATGGTGAATTTTTAGAAGACCTTTGAGATGAGACTAGCATCCTTCATAGATCATTAAATTAAACAAAATGCTTGTCATTTACAGTCAGTGGAATCAGACTTTGCTATTTGCATATGATATTAAGCATTTTCAAATGTTCTGCAAACAGAATCTGTCCACTGACTTCAATAGTGATCAAAAGATTTAACTGAAAACAACCCTAAAATTAATACTGGTAGCAGTAACTGCATTTCATCTGTTTAGGTGTGGGGATTTTTCTTTTGTATATGCATTTGTCAAGTCTGTTTTACTGATAAAAGAAGAATGCAGATAAAGTTTACACACGTTTCTTGATGCTGTCCACTAACTATCTGGTTTTGCCAGAAATCTAGAAGAAATTACTGGTGTTTCTTTGTGGTTCCTTTAACTATGATGAATATTCTTCTGTACAAGGTGATTATTTTACATATGGAAATGAAAGACATCCTTTGTAAAAGATTGTCAGAAGATAATGTCCAAAACAAAAAAAAAGTTGAAATGGGTTGATGGTTTCGTGTTCTCCATTCATCTGATGTAAACCATATAAACACTCAACCAAATCCCTAACAGTGTTAAATATATCTCAGCTACTAGTTGGAGACACGAACTTTGAGTCTTCTTCCAAGGATTGTCTGTCTACAAGGTATAAAAAGTAAAATTCTTATTTTCCTCATCTCGTTTGGATACCAATTATGAATGACAAGATATTTTTTTGTTTGTTTGTTTGCTTATTGTTTTTCCTGTTGTTGTTTCTGTTTTAAAAAGCACTTAAGTGAAAACCAAAGGCAATCTGATTATAGGAAACAAAGTATTTCTTAGCTGAAAGTTGTTTATTTATTTGATTTAGTTAAACAGAATAGGTGGATGAAGCCACTTAACCAATACTGAGAGATGAAGGTAGACTGCAAAACTCTGTATTTTTGTAATGAATACTTATACTTTCATTCAGCAAAAAATATTTTATTCTTAATAACCGCTATTTAAGCATTACAGTTCGAGCCTCTTCTTATGAAACCTATTATAATTGACATTTGATTTCTAAATGTAATCAATTTAATTAAATTGCATTGATATTTAATTAAATATCAAATGACATAATATTTTTATTAACATGTAATTAGTCATACTGGTTTATAATTTCATTATTGGGTCTGTCTGTAAATGAAACTAAAATTGTTTCACTCAAAAACTCGCAGCACAACCATTGTTGATTATAGTAATATTAGTAGTTAGTAGTAGTATTATTTCAACTGTAACTGTAATTTTCTTACAGGAAATTTTATGGAAGTTTTTAGTGCAACGCCATTACTGTCAGTGGAAGAGAAGGATATTTTTAGAGAACAGAGCATGGAGTCCTTGCAGATACTGAAGATTGTCAAATGTTTTCCACTTTAAAGAAGAAATATATTTATATGGAACGACATGGAGAACATAGTGAGAGTATATGGAGAACCGAAATGAAAGTAGAGCTTTCATGTGGAAATCAATCCTAATCGTTTTGAGGATATGAGTTGTATTTTGAAACTAAGTACAGGCATGGCACAGCTCTATTTCTTATGTAAAAAGCAGGTTACATATACAAGTGTTATGTATGTGAATATATTTGTTAAGAGAAATATGCAAATTATAAATGCCTAAATGAAATTCAGATTTCATTATTTTCAGATGTTAATTAAAATCTTGGCAAGATTTCTTCTTTGATGTTCTACACCTATTTGTTTTTTAAAATGGATACTTTTGATAAACTTCCTAGAATTGTGTCTGACATCTTTAAAGATGCAGTTAGTGTAGTCGAATGCTTGTTCTAAAAGTTAACATTGCCTTTGTTGTTTAAACACAAGCAATGTTCCTATTGTCACTTACAAGTTCAATTTTAGCTAGTCTGAGAATTAAAGCATTTTGAACCTTTAATCTAATGATGCATTTACAATTAACTACATAAATATTTACACTTCTCATAATCATTCACTTAGGCATAAGAAGACAGTTGAAATAAGTGTAGAAGAAAGGTACATTGTCTGGGATATTCAAGTTCACTCACTTATTTTATACTTTAAGTTGGGGAAAATGTATTCCTTCCATTATTCCATTTCTAAAGAGCTTGAGGGTAAACAAGGGGTAATTCAAGAAAGAAGACCTTAGCATATATATAATACTCTGTTTTAATAAGCTTTTCGCCTAATGAAACTTAATCCAGCTATATATAAATATACATATATTTGTGTGTGCATTTATGTGTACTGAAAACATAGGCATAGAAACTTCTTAAGAGCAAATTAAGTGGAAGGTATTCTATATGAATCATGGCACCGTAAAACCTAACTTAAACACTGGCACTGGTTTTATTGGAGTTTCTAACAGCTGGTCAACTGATCATCACTGGACAATCAAAAGGAATAGGTCAGCCTTAACTGTTGCTTACCTTGAAAGACTGAGTGCAAGAATTTGTAGTTAATTCAGGAGAGTCACAACTGTTTTAAAGTGCTTGAAGGGATACAATAGACCTTAAAACAAAATTGTGAAAAAGATGTTTTTAACAGAAGAGTACTAAAAGAATGTGATAGAATGTCTAAGTTTTAGAATGGGACACATTTTGCAAATATGATGGGTACTGACCTGACCAAATGCACTCTTTTTCAAGGTAGAAATCTCTATTTGTAAATGACAGGGCATGCACTACCTGAAGTGACACAGGGACTGAACTGTGCCCAAGTCTATATATACAGCTTCTCTCAGAGTGTCCTCCTTTCTCCTCATTTTGTTATTCCTGACACTCTTGGCACTCTAGACAAGAGAGGGGCTACGGAAAGATTTGGAATTGATCCCTAAATACAATCAAGGAAAAAAAAATTAGAAGTTGTCGACCATGGAAATCATAATGAATGAATACAGGAGAGACAGCAGCTTGATCTGTTGATATATTCACAGATTAAACCAAAAGAATCTTCAAGATGCTCATTCCTCCTAAAGAGGCATAGGAGCAATATATTTTGGTGAATAACAGATTTAAATATATTGTATTGTAATTATATATTGTATATATTGTAATATATGCAATATATTACAAAAAACAAGATATATTGTAATGCAGAGGAAAAGAGCTGGGGCTGCCAGACTGAGGGTCTGAGGTTCAGAACAACTGAGTAGATTAAAACTGTCTTCCAGAGAACAGAGAAATTGTTAATAGAGAACAAAAGACAGTTGAAAGCAGCTAACACAGGTTCTAACATAGCTGAGATCACCGCCAAGGTGCCTGCCCTATCTGGCAAAGAGACATAGCTGCCATGGGAATGTCATTATATTTGGGAATTTTTATGTATTTTTACTTCTTAACCAAGCATCTTGTGAATACTGTTATTTCCCATGGATATGTGATGCAGGTAAGGATTCTGAAAATTTAGAAAAGGTCAAATTCTCAGTCAGACTGGTGTACAAAAATTTAGTTCTCCACAAGTATTTCCAGGGAAGGACAGAGTTATTTTCTAAGTAACTAATATCTAATAGGATCGCATCCCCCTGCACCAGATAATCACTGAATCATAATCACCTAGTCCTCCCATAGTGTTCAAAGCATGGTCAGCTACAGCAGGTTGCTCCAGGCTGTGTCTAGTTGGGATCTGAACATCTTAAACGATGAATACTCCACATAGTGCCAAGGCAACTTTTACCAATGTTTGACCACCATCACAGTGGGAAAAGAAAAAAAAAAAACCTGTTGTTGAGGTGGAAATTTCAAATTTCTCTGTTTCACTTTGTGCACTTTGAGCATCAGTGAGAAAAGTATGACTTCATCACCTACTCACCTCCTTCCTCCTGTATTAACAGATATCTTTATGCATTGATAATCTCCAGGCTGAACAGCTGCAGTTCTGTCAACCTCTCCTCTTACTTCAGGTGCTCCAGTCCCTTTATCATCTCCATGGCCCTACATTTGATGTACTCAAGTAAGTCCATTTCTGTCTTACACTAGCAATGCCAGCATGGAACCCAACATTCCACCCAGGGTCTTTATAGAACCACGAATGGTTGAGGCAGGAAGAGACCTCAGGATCCATCTGGTTCAAGCCCGTCTCAAGCAGGAACACCCGCAGCAGGTTGCCAGGACTATGTTCAATTAGCAGCTGATGAGTTTCAAACTCCAATTCTGAGTAAATTAGAACGATCAACTCTCTCAACCTACAGTCTTTCTGTGCTTTTCGCATTCTTTCCTGCAAGAGTGCATCAGGATGCATCTTGTTCACTAAGATTCACACGACCTTTATAACAGAGCTGCTCTCCAGGTAGCTGGTCCACATCTTGTCCTGATGCTTATGTTTATTTGTGTTTTTAACTCCATAGGTACAAGATTTGACATTTGCCTTTGCTTAACTCCATGTGATTTTTGTTGGCTCATTTCTCCATCCTGTCCAGGTCGCTCTGAATGGCACAAACCTCTGGTGTATCATCCACTGCTCCCAGTTTTGTGCCAGCTACAAACCTCCTGGAAATACCCTCTATCTCATTGTCCAGGGCATTAATAAAGATGTTAGAGCTTGTTCCAGGATTGGACCCCAGGGTGCACCACTAGTGACTTGCCTCAAACTGGAATTTATTCTTCTGATCCCATACCACTGAGCCTAGCCTTCAGGTAAGTCTTCAGTACACCTCACTATATGTTAGCCTAACTTCATCTGTTTTTTGCTGAATGATTTTATTGAGGAATACTGAAGGTCTTACTGAAGTCAGGATGAACAACATCCACTGCTCTCCTCATATACCAAGTCACTTCATCATAGAAGGCTAACAGATAGTTAAGACATGATTATGCCTTCATATACTCCCCATAATCTTGTTCTTCACATGCCTGGAAATGTTTTCCAGGAGGGTTTACCTTCATTACATTCCTGAACTGGTTTTGATGTGAGTCGGACCATCCTGTGTCCTCCTTCTTTCCCTTTCTGAGATGACGTAATTTCTTCCATTCTTTGGAGACCTCTTTCATTTACCACAACCTTTCAGAGATAAACAATGACATTTGCCAGCTCTGCCAAGACTTATGTGTGCATCCTATGAGGCTCCATGGGCTGTTTGTTTAAGTGCACATATGCTTGCTTCACTGAGGAAGGTGAAGAAAGACAGGTTAGAAAGTATGTCTTTGATCCTTATTTTCTCATTTGTCTCAGGGAGCTAGGATTGCTAAAGACTAGTCTAACCAGTAAAACCCAAGGTGAAGACAATGCGTACCTCAGGCTTTTTCATGCCCTTCGAGAAGCAGGTCCATGTTTTCCCTTGTCTTCCTTTTGCTGTTTAATCTATTTGTAGAAGCCATTCTTGTCATTTGTGTCCCTTGTCAGATTGGTGGGCGTTTCCTTCCACTATCCTTCATGATCAGACTATATATTCCTTTTGTGTGACATGACATAATTTCCCATTCTTCTGTATTTCTTTTTTATTATTGGGCTTTGTCTGGAGATTTTTGCTTTTCCAAGTGAGTCTCCTGTCACTTTTGCTTGATTTCCTGCTCATTGGGATGTACCATTCTTGAGCTTGTAGAGGGTGATCCTTGGAAATCACCTGTGTCTTCTGTAATTGTCATCTCTGCATCCTTCTCTGTGTTCCATAGGAATTTTACAGGCAGACCCCTGGACAGGAGAGAATAACATAAAATTCTCCAGTGTTTTGACTGACAGCTCCACAAATCAGGAAACAGGCCTTCCCTGTACCGTAGTGAATACCATGCGAAACTCCACATTCTTTGTTTTTTGATGAAGAGAGGTTGCAGTTTTCTGCACTCGGGGCATACCACATTTTTTTTCAAACCCCCCACCCCCAGTACTAAATTAATCCCTAACAAATATCAATATTGTGGAAAATGTGCATAATATATGTGCCCAAAAGTGATTAAACAAAGTAAACATATATAAATAAAAGTAAATGTAAAGAAGTAAATGTATATAATGTAAATGTATATAAACATGTATATAAAAATGTATATTATTTGCATTCATGAGACAAATTATTCATTTATATTATACTATCTTCCTTCTATTGGGTAAGCAGTGGGTAATATTTATCAATTCTGGGCATTTTTTTTCAATACAGGATTTATTTATAAGGGTCTATCTGACAATGATCCAGAGATGTGAGGATGATATAGGTGGTCTGGCATGCAGTATGAATTTAGATGTGTAACTGTTACTTCTCATTACCCACTGACATAGGCTGGGGGGGGAAAAATAAAGAAACCAATAAAACACATAATGAAAAAGAGCATAGTCAGTCACTGATCCATATTTAGCTAGGTTGCTATGCAATAGCACAGATTAACATGGTATGAAATGCTGGCAAGTTATTCGAGAAGAGCTGGGGATTCAAAAACATACATGTATAAAGGGATAGATAAGTTTTTGAAATCCCACGTTAAGTATTGCTTAGTCTTCCAGAACAGCAGAGCAGGTCATACATATGGAAGCAGTCGGTTGCCAGACATTGTGGAAGAGAATTGTTACTCATCCACACTAGCTGGACACGTAACGGAAAGAAATCCTTGACATGTCTTATGTGTTCATTTGTTGAGGATAAGAAACATTTGTTCTGTGCTTATTCCTTGCAAGAAACATAAATTTAGTGTATGTGAAAACTAGGACATGATATTGTCAGAAAAAAAACTGACCTTGACATCTCTTGGCAATACTAAAACTGAAGGAGGTTTTCAAGTGCAAACAGCAGAATAAGGTATCTCAGAGGCTAACTGAACATTTGTAGAAGTGCTTAAATCTCTGTATTACATAAGTGCTTATTGTTGTTAGTGCTTTGCAAACCTGGCAGGCAAAGATAAACTATGGGAAATTATCTTTAAGCAGCTTAGCTACGGAGACGGAATGTCTGGGCCTTGGTGTTCTGTTAAAAAGTTGCCATTGTCAAAGAGGAGGTAAATGAAGCAGAACTTTGTCAAGTGCAGCTGAACCCATCAGCTACTTCTTCCCATGTGATAGATATCTGGGTTTGATTGCAGGTGTTTTTCAGTTTTTCAGCCTTCCCATTCACACAGTGGCTGGTCCCAATGCTATGCAAGCTTCTCAGAAATGTGTTTTTGTGGATAAATATTCACTTCCACACTGTGCTAAAAGTAAATTCCTGTTATGAAAATTTAATGGTGTCTGTTGTATTATTCATTATGAAAAAAAAAAAATATTGCCTGGCAATTGTTTCTTTTTAAGTGGGTGATCCACAGTGTAAAGAAAATGTCATAAGAATATAATGATTGCGCATGTATTTTTTGGTCTCTTATTCCCACACTGATGTTTGTTTGGTCATATATTTCCTGTTACTTACAAAATGCAAGTAAACAATGTTTTATGTGATTGCTTGAGGGAGGAGACCAGGTTTTATCTTATGTTAGATCTTTAGATGATATACTTTGCTCTTTTGGTTTAAATTATGTATGCACATTGTAAGCCAGAAACATTTAAAATTCTTGGACATCTCAGACAAATCTAGAGTTTACACTTAAGAAAAGTCATGTGACCCAGCAGAAATCAACTTACATATATATATATATACACGTATACCTGAACTTGTCTTATTAATTTATAGGAAAACAAACAAAAAGAAAACTATATAGGTGAAAGACTATAGTTATGAAGTTTTACGGAAAGAAGTGCTTTTATAAAGGTTCATTGTAACCCGATTTTAGTGTGATGCTGTCCTTACCTCCTCACTTACATGGAAGCAGGAAAAGTCTTCTGGTTCATTGTCATCAGCAAACAGTGGATAAAAAAAATGTTCAGTGACCGAGTTTTATTTTAGGTCAGAAAATTCAGCCATAACAATAGCATATGCATGTATGTGACACCCCAAAAAGTATTTCTAACTACATACTATTTTTCTTTAAGTGTATGTCCTTGGGGATTATCTGTCAGACTAACTACTCACGGTGGCCTACTTTTTATGCAGAAATAACTATTTTCATTACCCAGAATGTTATCTTCTGTCCACATGAGCTCTTTCCTACTGTGTTAGAGATCATGTGGATACTCTGTAAATTGAGAATCTGAAATGTGAGAATGATTGAGTAGCTTCTTTGAAGGAATGAGTGATAGAATTCAGTTAGCAAGACTTGAAGGCAAATGTTTAAATCTAGTTAATAGAAAAAATATTCCAAAGACAGAGGATATATTATTTCCAGTAGATAGAAGTATCACTTCATTTCTTTCTTAAATTTGTATTTCTGGTATTCCTTTGAATTTGTTTGGGTTTATTCAAACAAATCTGTAAATCTTGTTAGATAAACACTCCTGTTAGGAGTTGCACTTGTAAACGTTACACTTTTAAGAGAGTTTTCAATCAACCTAGATTGAGCTGTATCTAGGTGCTCTCCTGTCAAACTTTAGATTTCTCAGTGGTTTCAGAAAAAAAAAAATTAATAGTTGGAACTATAGAAAACCTTAGCGGTAATGGGCTTTTTCAAATCAATTTTAGTAAATTGCTGCCCTCTCACCCCCCTTAGATTTTCTATTTTTAAAATAGAAGATATGAAAGCTATAATATTTTATTTCCTGCATGAAGAAGTCAGAGCTAAATAAGTCCTGCTAGAGTTCTACTTAGCTTGAAAATCAGCAGACTAGCTGGTTCTTCAGCTTGAAATTCTAGTACTTTTCAATAAATCAAGAGAAACCCATGGTAGAAAGTGTAGATTATTTTATTTGCAAGATTCCTATGAAAGGACAAAGAGGAAAAGTCAAGGCATTAAGGACACTAAAAATAAAACATAAAATTTATGTAAATGTATACATTGTGTATAAGTGTGTATATAGAGTGCCCCTACACATGCACAAATATATGTATGCAATGTGCATGATGCACTGTATGCATGTTGACTGTACAAATACATATACATATATATTCACGCATACCTACATATATTATATATACATTCAATAGATTATTTTAAAGTTAATGCATCCAAAATATGAGCTACAAAATTCCTTTAGTGAATCTTGTTTTCTGCTTCTGGGCAAAAATGGTGATGTCATTTGAAAACAATTGGATGTGTGAAGAGCCACTCAGTAAATGGCAGATACAGAGGGAAGGGGAAATGAAAGCTACAGTGTCCTGTCTCAGTTCCAGCAGTAACACGGAGTTAAAGAGCTCCTTCCTCTCTCTGTCTCAGGTCATTTATTTCAACTTCTACAGCACAGTTCAACTCTTCTGTCTCATATTTTTTACTTTACTGAGGCAGAGCCATTTCCCAAGAAATAAGGTAAATCATTGTAAGAGTGTACTACTCACACCTGACTGCCTTTCCATAAGGGAAGAGCTGCCTTTTATTTTGCTGCACTCTTTGGACTAGCATCATTTTTTCAAATGACCGTTTCTGGATCATTTGTTCTGCTTTTATAAAAATGCTGTTACAAAATAAATGCCTTCTATAAAAATATCTGTGGAAGTTTCCATTTTGTTTTCTTTTCTAAAATACCTTTTCCAGCAAATATGAAAAAAAAAAAGTTAATTTTCTGTTTTTACAGATATTATTCCATCTCTTCAATTTACAAACCACAAAAGGCAGTTGTAAAAGACTACACCCAATACAAAAGAAAAACACTAAAACCAAGAAGTTTTACTTCATTTTGATGTAGTTTTCCCTGTTCATGTATTGAGCATTTGGATAAACTACTGTTGTTTTAAATGCAACTGCTTAAGTGACAAGCTTCTTGCAAAATACCCAGGGTCAAATTATCCTGCAGTATGAGACACCTTTACTGCATATTTCTATAATTGTGTTAGTTAGCCCAGTTCCCTCTTATAACCAATGGAGGGATGTAAATATTACTTACGTGCAATTATATCTAGCACCAAAAATAAGATCACTTTTCCTTCTATACATATCTGCTTTCTCTGATATTTTTACCCTACTACCTTACCTCCTTGATTATTACATTTATCAGAAAACATTTTTAGAAAGTTGAAATGTTTTCCAATGACAATTCAGGCTATCCATATCAATTAACTCTAACACAAAGTGAGTGATTACCATTGCCCATGTACACCACCAAGACCCATTACAGAGATGCATGATTTAATGGTAATCACATATTTGTGTGAAGGGTATTCCTTATTTAAGATATTGAATAAATAACTTGTTTCAGTGGATGGATGTATTTTATACTGGACTGTAAATGGCTTTAAACTAGAGGGAGAAGTTTTTGTTCTGACTCAAGGAACCATTATTAGGCAAATCAAGAGCAGATACTGGAGCATTCATACAGGAACAACAATGTTGTTCCTTAAGTGGAAAGATGATTGCTAGGTGACCTCCAGAAAGAAAGTTAAAGATGGTTAACTTTTTGAAGAAATAATTAAATGTCACTGAGATCTCTAAGGGGAGATTAGATTTTTCCCAGAAAGCAACCGAGGTTTACTAGAGAAAATCTTTTACTGGATATTATCTGAGAGATGGTTCATTTAAGTGCATGTGTACAGCCAGATGTATTTAAAAGAAGGGAAATAAACTATAAACAAGCTTTTATGTGAGCATGTTGAATATGATGTTACTTCTCATATTCAAATGGGTCTTATATAAACTTCTGTAACTGCCACATTTTCCTTGTTTATTAACAAAACAAAATAAGATCGCAAATTTATCTTCCACTGAATAAAGAAAAGTAACTAAGACGTTTTTTCTGAGGCAAGAACATGCCTGAATAGCTAAGAATATGTAAGAATCATCCTAACACTTAGAGAAGTCACGATAACCTTGCTGCATCCTTAACAAGGCCAGGTTAGACTAGAAATACTGTTTTAGATATGTCAAATCATACAACTGTGATAAAGCCTGAAAGGAAGATGTCAGACTCCCTGGAGACTCCAGAACAATTAATAAGAGTGAAGAATTAATTCTTACTATAGACATTTTTTCTTTTTTTTTTTTTTTCATTTCACTAAGACCCCGAAGCATGCCAGCATAGCGGAATCCTCATTAGAGAGGTAAAACATCTGTGATCCCACTAAGGCCCACAGGTGCTGTGTGGGCAATTTGATCACCAAGAAGAAAAGTCAGGATAGAGGATGTGAAGTGAAAAGGCTGGTGAAGCTTTAGAGCAAATCATGGAGAGGTGTGCTTGAAGTTAAGCATTAATGGCTTTGGAGCCACTGACGGATCTTGGAAGAGAGGAACTAAGAGACAGTACTCATAATTCATCTTACTGAATAAATATTACCTTTTTTAATTCTTGTTATTTGAGAAAAAAATTTTGCCTCTGATTATGAGGTACATTGCATTCATATTCAAGACTCAGACACATTAAGCAACCATAAGTTCAAGTGAGGCTAAAAAAGGCCCAATTGTAGCATTACATAGGCCAAATAATCATTATACTTTTATGATCTATTTGATTTTAGGTGAAATCAGGTTTTCTCCCACTATGTTTCCATACATTTCTGTAGTCTATCAGATAAATTACTGATAGGAGATGTGAATTCTAAATATAATACAGTATTTGTTAAAGGACAAAAAACTTGTATGTGGCAGATGTGAGTGCTCACGAGCACTTACAAGTTGAATGCATATATTTGTACAAAACTGTAAGAAAGAAAAATTTCAGCGAGGGAATACAATGATAAATCACCAGAAGATAATGAAAGCTTCAAAGGTTGTTATTGTTGATTATATTTCTGGTAGCCACACTGCAGATAGTTAACCTAAAGGGTTAAGGAGGACAGAGTCTCTGCATTATGTGAATTATGCAACAGACTTGAATGACTACTTTGCTTCACTAGTGACAGAAAGAAAAATTGATTTATTCATGAAAATATGATTGGATATTACAAATAATATTATGGTAATTCTACTAATAATTCATACTTTGGATATGGATTTTCACAGTCATTTTGTTGTTTTACAGCTCAACATAAGCCAGTCCCTCAGAAGATCCAGGCTCTCAGCTGCATATTTACTCTTCTCTCCTTGTGTTCGGCTCAAGCCACTGTACAGCCACTTGGTGTTCTGCCTTCCTGCTGATTGGCATGGGGCTCTGGTTGTGTGGAG
This sequence comes from Odontophorus gujanensis, assembly GCA_013399175.1. NCBI lineage: Eukaryota > Metazoa > Chordata > Aves > Galliformes > Odontophoridae > Odontophorus > Odontophorus gujanensis. The sequence goes on from VXAB01013878.1 coordinate 130,950, forward strand.
GCTTTCTAAACTCCAAGTGAACAGGAAGGAGGTATCTACTGCTAGTGCATGAACTTAGAAATGGGCTGTATGCACAGTGTTACAATCCAAATCTTGTTATTGCCAAAATGGAATACATTATATGTATACATAACCATGTTAGGCTAACTTGGCAGTCTAATCAAAATACAACAAAATTCTATAATAATAATAACACAATACTTCAATTATACTGTCTTTTTCAGTCCAAATTGATATTGAAAAACCTCTGTTATACAGATAATTACACAGAAAATCTTGTCTCTACCCATTTTCTCTGTCATTACAATTATTTTACAGTGTCCCTCTACATACTAAGGTTGTTGGCTACCCCCTCTTAAGGAGAGGAAGCAGAAAGGGATATCAGTGATTTCTCTATTTGCCCAATTTTATTCTAGCAGGGGTTTTATGCTTCTGGGAAAAGGGAGAGGCTCCCATTCTCCTTGGTCTTAGGGCCCACTTGTATTTATTTTTATCCATTTTCTCAACGTGTATCTAAGCATTCACTTATTTTGTTTTCTGCTATTTTCATTGAAGTCAATTACCTATTTTTTGGATCTCTTTGTATATATAAAGTCATTTGACAAGACTGTATTTGTGCAGTAACTGCAGACTGGTCATTCTGTGCTCAATTTAAGCTCTTATTTAAGCTCCAGTTTATTCTGTTTATATTCCTGCAAGCTGTATTTTATTTTATGATCATAAATAATCCAATCTTCAAAGAACAATTGTTTGTTCTCACTGTATTTATTCTCAAGTTAGGAATAATCATCTACAGCACAACAAAAAACTTCAACACTTCTGTTTTTCCTGTTGAATTCCCCCAAAACAGGAAGAGTTACCTTTTTTAATATGCTTTAAAATGAATGTTTTGGGGCTACATCAGTAATCAGGTCTGTTAGGGACTGTAAGCCATATACAAATCTAATAATTTCCAGAGACAGACATATGTCTACTGCAATCCAAAGAATAAGCCTTTCACCACTGACTATTCAGTATTATAATTACTATAACTTCAGCTTACAAAAATTAAGATCAAATAGAGAAGATATTCTATTGGCTGTTGACTACACACAGTTCACATAAAGATCAGAACTTGCAACAGATTATCTCATTGTTAACAAATAATTAATTATTCATTTTATGGTGACCAATAGAAGAGACATCATTAGAGTGATGTGGAAAATACAGATTTACTATGTAGTAATTTGACATACTTCATTCAGGTGGTAGGTGAAAGTTATTTTGATGTGAGAAAGGTAAGCTACTATTTGCCAGTAGTTACCCATATTACTATTCATTTCTTTGGTGAAAAAGAAACAAAGCTGAAGTTATAATGAATCTCTTCTGTATTTTCCTTCATGGTAGGTCTTCAAAAAAACCTGTAAAAATTAGACTTATAGACATACTCAGTGACCTTTAAGGTAGTTATTTAAATCTGAGTAAAATATCAATTAAAATTCAAGAAAATTTTGCCTTTTTTGCCTGTAGTAGTATCAGTGCCCAGCTCAGCTAGATTTCTGATAGAAATTCATATAACCAAATAGCAGAAAACATATCACTGTACTAGTGTGTCATTCTGAGGACATCCAAAACAGAGCTCCATTGTACTGAGCATAGAAATGGAGTAACTGACATCAGCTGCCTCAGTGAGGATGCCAGCACTTCCTCAACGATGGGAACCCAGTGGGGACAGATAAAGTTGTGCGGGGTTCAACAGGATGCTGTACTAGCTACAAGCTGGTATGTCCTCCTAGTGAAGGGAGACACAGTGCAGAACTACTAGCTTAAACCCCCAAAGTGGTAGAGCCATGTCTATGCACAGTAAGATTGCCTGGGGGAAAAATCTAGAACTTGATTTATGGCTGCAAATGTTTTAACTTGTTTTTGAAATGAGGTTCAGGGTCAAAAATTATGCCAAGCTGGATGTCTGTTACAGAACATGGAGTAAAGATGTTTATAAAATAAGGTTAAGATTAAATATTTAAAAGATGATGCAGGAAAAATTATTATAAATCCTCCAAAAGTGCTTTTTAATATGAGAAAAGGAGAACAAAAGTCAGATCATGACAATAGACTTGTTTGAGTTGGGGACTGAATGCCATTTCCTCAGGACCATTTCTAAGAAGACTGATTTTTATGAATCACAATGTCTTGTTCTTGCCAAGTTCTCCTCTTATGCACTTCAGTTCTAGGATATGGTTAACAGCCCTTGCAGCTATCTGAAAGTAGGAAACATCTGCTGTAGCACTGTGCCAGCATTACCATGGATTGGGTCTCAAAATGAATTCTTATTTTTCACTACCTTAGCTAACACATTTTGCTCAGCAGCGTTACATGGAAAAAGGCAATCATGCCAGGCCTTTTTCTAATAGATAAATCTTCTATTTTGGGGGGAAAAAAATTGAAACAAATCCCTATATTCCCCTAAGTTGTTTGTTATTACAAACAAACAACATCAACAAAAACCAACCAAAAGAAAGAACAGCCACATATTTTCTACAATCGTTTCTAATAATAGGTAGTAAATAGCAAAAATGTGTGATTCCTGTTACTTAAACTGTGATACAAATGTTTCATGGTTTCCTGGTACAAATACTTACAAACAAAAAAAAAGGTTTACTATTATTTTTTTCCTTCACAGCCTGTTTTTCCCCAAATACACTCAACTTATCCCAATATAATTTAATTTGATGTTCAGAAAATCAAAGACCTCTGAAAAAGCTACAAAGTGCCCTCAGAAATTTTGGCTAAAAAATGACTAAACAAACACGCTTAACTGTTACTAATACTTTTTTAATACCTCTTGAACTTAATGCATAATTGCCAATAAAATCTATCAAAGGACAGAGATACTCCCAAATCCCATATGCTTTGCAAAACATTAATAGGAAAATACTTATTTTTCTTACCTTTTAGAAAGCGTTCTTTGAAGGAAAGACAAGGAAGGTTTTTACTGTGCTGTGTCATATGGGAAAAAATAGATAACTATAATACACTAGCATTTGTATAGCAACAAATCTAACTGAGTATGTGTCATCACTGATAGCATGTGGTAATCCAAAACATAAGAAACAGAAAGTAGCTGAGCATCCAACAGAATGGCTCATGTGCAGGGATGGTTGTTCCTTGTGGTGAAGGGAATGCTAGTACACACATCAAATCACATAGGAAGGAGGCTTTCTAGGCCATTAATTATACCCTCTGAATCAGTTTACAAGCTCCTGTTTCCTTTTTCAGTTCCTCATTTCTATATTTGATAGTGTAAGATAACCATGAATGGGAGAATTTACTACTACTATTACTACCACTACTATGAAATAAACTTCCACCCAAAAAACAGAGTAACAAATCTAGTAGTGCTTTACTTTTTGTAAAACAGTAACACTGGTCGACTGCAGGAACATCTAACCCTCTGCCATTCCAGTAAAAAGCACGTCCTGCTCTTTGATTTGCCTACACATTCTATGTTGTCTGTTATTAAAACTAGAGAATGAATTCATATTGGAACTACTAGTTATTGTTCATAACATTAAAATCCTTATTTTTAAAGCAGAAGTCTTACATTTCAATGAAATCCACTTTATTTATTGTATTAAAAAGCCAGTAACTTGTAATGATGAAACCAAGGGAAATAACTGTTTTAAGCTCCTCAAGTGCAGGATGAGGATTGACCCGTAACATTTATTTATTTTAATTGGCTTTTTTATTTTTTTATTTTTTTATTTTTTTTGTCTGAGTAGCACTGAACTGAAAATGCATGATCTCCGTTGTTTATAACCAAAAAGCTCAGATGTTGATTTCCTTTATTTATTTATTTTTACAAGCAAACATCTTAGAGTAAATTTCCTCTAGCCTTTTTGTCCTGGAATTTCCCGTTGCATAGCACTGTCCTTCAAAATAATTAACTTTCATTTGTTCTTCTAAATCAGAATTCTTTTGATTCAATAGTTTATGCAGAGATGTGCCGTTTAGATCTCTAAGTCCTGAATAAATCCTTTTCAGTACATGTTCTGTATATTGTTCTTACATTATTTTCTTTTGTAGTGGGAATACATTCAGCCTTCATTTTAAAAACATTCAGGGTTTTCAGGCATTATCAAGTTCCTTATCAATGGATTTTTTATATATATAATGATTTATTGTATCCACCTAGATGATAAGGAAGAAGAGACAGCTTTCATAAATGTTGAATTTGAGACAGAACAATTTAACCATGTGGAGACTCCTTTGGTGACATTTGCATAAAATGATGACATTGAGCTCCCAGTGGCCCTCTTCCCATCATATACAGGATGAAAGAGCTATTATGCTCTGACCCTGTCTGCAGCTGTTAAATGCTTCCAAAGTCTGTTTCTGCTCCCTCTGTTTTTCAAGAGTACGGACCATAAGAGAGTATCAGAGTTTCCACAGTACTTGAGCTGTAATTTCCCCAAATCAATATTATGTTCAGGCATTTGCCGTGTTGTTTCATTTCTTAAGATTCAGCAGCTGAGATACATAATACACAGCATACCATGGTCATGAAAAACATGGTCTTTTGTTGGCAGACAGTAGAACTCTTCAGGGAGCTGCTGACTTGCTGGGAGAACTCCTTTTTCAATGTGCTTTATGTGGGAACTGTGACTTGGGCAGCTAGGATGGGGAGGAAGCCAGACACAAAGGTGGATGGGTGTGAATTTAAGGTAAAGGAACAAGGGGGAGGAGTATCACAGGGATGAGATTTAAATTTAAGATTTTTTCAGCATCATCATTACATTACCAGAAACTGAACTCTCTGTGGGAGGGTAGTTAGGCCTTGAAGCACTATTCATGCAGCCAGACAGCACTGCCATTGTGGTGAAAACATCAGTGGATTATGAAAACCCAGTAGAATATTTTTTTGGCATTTACAATTGCTGATCCTGACCCACTATTTAGCTTTCAAAATCACAGAATCGTTGAGGGTGGAAAGAACCTCTTGAGATCATGCAGATCAGCTAGAGCAGGCTGCTCAGTGCTGAGTCTCATTGGATTCTTACTGTCTCCAAAGACAGCAGAAAACTATTTGCTTGTGTTCAGATGGAATTTCATGTGTTTTAAATTCTACCCATCAACACTTGTCCCATTAGTGGGTGCTACTGAGAAAAGTCTGGCTCACCTCCTTCATTACTTCCCATCACATATTTATCATGGGCAAGATTCCCCTGAGCCTTCTCTCTAGCCTGAAAACCTCCCTCTCAGCCTTTCCTCATATGTCTGATGCTCCAGTTTGTTAATCCTTTTTATGACCCTGCACTGGACTCACTACAACAAGTCCACATCCTCATTGCACTTGGAAGCCTAGAGCTGGATCCAGGACTTATCTTAGTCATTAAAGCTTTTCAAGAGGGTTTTGCAACACTATTTTAATGATTCTAAGCACAATAATGGCTAAATCCCTGGACAAATGAGATCAAGAAGAAGGGATTGGATGCTGACATGTTACAACTAGTAATGAAATAAACAACTTTTTTTTTCTTCTTGTTTCTCTGTATTGGTAATATTTATATAAAGCTGTTTTCTCTCTATTTTCTACAATCACATTTCATCGCTTCAATAACCATTCTGTTTTTTCTCAGAAGATGAACAATATTTTGTGATACCATGCAAACTAGAAAAGAAGAAAATGAAAACAGACTTTATTTGTTTAATATGGCTTTCTGCAGGTCTCTGTCAGAAGTAGCTTCCATATATTTCAAAACATCTTCCTATTTAGATTTGTTACTAGGCTATAGGAGGTAACTACAGAAAAGAATTTTCAGCTTATCTTTTCAATATTTTACAACAATGTCTTTTGGGGTGAGGAAGGGGTATTTTTTTGTATTTTTATGACCAAAGCTTGAAACAGACATTTATATGTCCATTCCGTGATTCAACAGAAATTATTCATTGGATAAAATAAAATATAGTTACATCAATTACCGTTAATTAATTTTTAGTGTTAAGCATTACAGCTTTAGGAAAATAGTGGCCTTAACTGCCTGAAGCATAAAGGAGTGGTAAAATGAATTACAAAGTTCCAAGCATTACAGTTTATTATCTGCAGTAGAAAATAGATTTTTACTACTTCAATATTATCATTTTATTTTAACTTTTTATTTCTTTTTACTATTAACAGTTGACTTTTTAAAACATTTTACTTAGAACCTTTGCATATTTACAGTTAGTTACAGTAAGAATCTCAAAGCTAGTAATTTGTAAGAGATTTTTCTAAAATTACTGCTGTTCAGACAGTACCATCACAGCAGTGACTTGCTTTCATAAACACACTCCTTGACCCTAAATGTGTGAGTACTGTGAAATAAAATCAATTTTCACACTGTGTAGCAAGTCTAGTGAGGAATACCACTCTTGCTGTTCTCAGTTCAGAGAAGATTAAGAGTATAAATGGCTCGAAGTATAAGAGTGTCCAGGTCTACCAAACATGCTGTTGGTGACAAAAGTTGAGTGCTGTTGGTTTGTGCTTTTTTTTTGTTTGTTTTGTGTTTTTACTTTTGTGGAATTTATAATTGTTTTTTTGCTTGTTTGTTTTGTTTTAAAATATCTGACTGTTGTCAAGGAAATAAACAGTTTTCTTATCATATAAGTACTTCTTTATCCTTAGTTCCCTCATGGAAGACCTGTTGATAGGCTTTGTTTCACAGGAACAAGAAATGAGTTCAAATTTTACGGTCACTAATAAACACTGCTTTGAGCCCTATCTAGTCACTGGGGGAAAGGAAGAAGGTGGTCTGGCATCTACTATGTCCTGTTCAAATTGGTTGGTTTAACAGACAGCACTTTAAGGGGAACGTGATAACAGAACGTAAATAGATTAGCTCATACTGCCTCTTTAGAGTGTTTGCTGTACTCTGGTTTCCTGGTGAGACAATTAAGCTTGCAACTTTCATATTTTATCACCAAATTTTAGGCTGCTTAAATCCACAGATTACAATCTCCAATAAATCCTGTCACTTGGCACTTACACAATTTCCCTGAGAAACCATTCCAGTTCCAGAGCTAGGTAGCTGATACCTGGGACCACTGATACCTCAGAGTTAAACTACTGTTAGAAAATAAAATATGCTATGTAGCAGTACAAGTTATTTGCTCCTTCCAGGATGGGAGCTTAGAGCAGCTGGAGCTCTCCTTGGGAAGGTAGAGCCATTCCACCACCCCAAACCAGTGAGCAGTGCAAACTCACAGGTAGCAACCACATCCAACCAACAGCCTATATTGATATTATAATGATGAAGCAGGGCTAAAGTCAGGCCTATAAATCAGTGCACAGGTCAGAGATAGGATCTAGCCAAGTGATTGCCTGCAAATCCATTGTAGCAAGGTACAGACAAGGCCACACCATGAAGTCAGCCTGCAGATTGGGAACTGGATCAAAAAAGCCCATCACCAGGCAGAGTTGTGTTTATATGAGAGACCAGAACTCCTCTGACATAGACTGGGGAGGGAAGTGAAAGTCCAGTGCAGATTTTAAACAGAGCTTCTGGGCCCATGGGTATATTTGAAGCCCCAGTAGTGGTTGTTTAGGCCTATTAGTGCCCTCAAAACTGACAGGAGCTTTTATTTTTTTTTAATTTTTTGTAATGGAGAGTATCACAAAAGGATTTCTATCCTTCTCCTCCTGCAAAATAGTTTGTTTTCATCTCTACTACCAATTGAGAACAGTTCCTGAACTACGAAATGTATGGGGTAGTATGTACCAGGAGGTGTGCTGCATGGAGACACTGTGTACCAATTAGAATTCAAGAGGTTCTGTCTAAATTTCAGGAAGAACTTTTCCTCATGGGTGATGTAGTGCTGGAACAGGTTATAGAATCATATAATTATTTGAGATAGAAGGGACCCTTACAGGTCATCTAGTCCAACACCCCTGCAATAAACCCTTGCTGCGCTGGCCACACTTCTGCAGCCCGGGTTGCCCAGAAATGTTATGGAGACTCACTCTGGATATCTCAAAAGTCACCTGGACATAGTCCTGGGCAACCTCCTCTGAGTGGCCCTGCTTGAATAGGGGCCTTTGAACAGATAGCCTCTAGAGGTCCCTTATAATCTCAACCATTCTCTGATTCTGTAGTGATTTCTTCCTGGGCTGGAACCCATGCCTCAGTGTTGTTTAATATTTTGATACAGATGTAGTCTATGAACCTACAACAAGAGCCTATTAGCACTGATACACAGATTCTTGGCTCAATGACAGCATGTTTGAATTGGATTATCTTGGGGCATTAACAGAAAAATAGTTTTTAATCCCCTTGTGACAGCTATTTAATTTCAAGCATGTAAGAATTGTTTGTCATGGTAAGTACAATCTGAAATTTGTTACTTCTGGTAAGATCATGGATGATACTGACATACGGAGTGCCAGAGTATATTATCCTCATCTTCAAGATGCTCAGACACTGGAACAGGCTCTCTGGGGAAGTTGATCACAGCACCAAGGCTGCCAGAGGTCAAGAAGCTTTTGAACAATCCTCTGAGAAATAATGTTTGATTTTTGGATGGACCTGTGTGGAGTCCGGAGCTTGATTCAATGATCCTTATGGATCTGTTCCAATTCAGGATATTCTATGATTCTATCCTATGATTGTAATATTCCTACATTGATGTCTTCATTGTAATGGAAGCATCTCTAACAACAATACAGAGATCTCTAAACTTTTAAGTCATTGTGAGATTTTGAGATTTCTTTTTCTGTCTAAAAGAGAATTGCTTCCTCTCTGCCTTGTTTTAGATCTGGAGAAAAATCATGAAAACCTCTACATATTAAAACTGATCATTGTTGTGTGATCTTCCATACTAAAAAATAAAAAAATAATTTGAAAATGATAGTCACATTGAATAGGAAATTACTTCTTGTTTATGTAGCCTTGGTGATCATTTCACTCATTTTTGGTTCTTTTTTTTTTTTTTTTTTTTACAGATATTATAAGCTATTTCACACGAACAAACATAGCACAAACAAAAAAATTCAAAAAAACTGGGATGGAAAATAACAGTACAGCAGGCCACCTTGTGAGATGGAAGCAGAGGATAGTTAAATATGTTGTCAGGCCTGTGTGATTTCTTCCAAAAAATACTTCTACCAGGCTTAAAAAAAAGAGTTCCTATGATACAGCTGTTGTTTAATTTGGCAGGCAGCACCGCACAACCATTCATTTACTACACCCCAAGTGGGATGACGGAGAAAACTGGAAACAAACTAGTTTTTATCTCAACACATGAATTCTGTTTACTAAGACAGAAACGAAAAATGTAAACAAAAGCATAATGATAAGAATATATATACATATATATATCCACAATGCAATTATTTGTCACACATTGATCAACATCTGTCTGACAGTAAAACTACCTGCTGACTGATATGTCACT
>VXAB01013878.1:145357-158505 GCA_013399175.1 Odontophorus gujanensis
ACCTAAGAAGGAACAAGTGTTTTGCTTGAGATATTCTACATTCTTCATTTTGTTTAAATATGGTTTCAGATATATGTGTTGGTTCTCATATAAGAAAATTATTTTTCAGAGATGTTTAAAGGAATCAGAGTTCTGTTCCAAAACAAAGTGCATTTGAACCAGTTCAGATATGGTTTTATGTTCAGACAAGCAACCTTTAAATAAATATTTCTCAGAGCTAGACAAATCCCTTCCTATCAGTCAAAGACAGCAACAATGCATTACTTCTTCAGTTATTTTTTTTTCTAGTTTTTATGGTTAGGATAGTCCTCTTTAAATAATGAATGCCCTTCAGATTTTGAAGGAGTAAGGGAAGATTTAGCAGTCTGAAAACACAGGAAGAAATGTTCTTAATGTCTTGCCACTTACAGGCTATTACAGAAAGTAGACTGAAAAGAGGTGGCTTTTCTTTTCTTGGCTCCCCAATGCTCCCTTTTTCTTTTTGTGAACCACAGACAATAAAATGTAAGATTTTTCAGGTTACCTCCTAGCCAAAACTATTTCCTAAAACATATCTTCTTCACCTCTTCACCAGTAAGGCAGGATCCCAGGCCAAAACACTTTTTTTTTTTCATTTATAAGTTTTCTTAGATTGGATAAATGAACTTCTTCCTTGTACTAGATTTTCCTGTGGGATCCTTTTTGTCCACACTTAAATCTCTGCAGTTTTTTTGAGCTACCACAAAACTTACACATTTTCAAGTCCTTTTTAAACTGTTAAGAGGAGATGTGAATATGATTTATCCCCATGTAAATTTAGGGTTTTGAAGCTGTTATATCTCTTACTCGGCTTTGCAGTCACACACTCTTGGTTAAGATAGAATACTGTAGTATTTCTGTAGGTATACCACAAGCCTCATGTAACAGTTCATTCTTAAAGTCCTTCCAGGCCAGGTTTGCCCTTCCTAGATATCTGAGTAGTTCAGAAAATATTCTTTAGAGAGAAGGAGGCCCTTGCTCCATGATAGACCAACCATTAAGAAAGAACTAGTATTTTTCATCCACTTTTGAGTTACGTAAGCATCTAATTTATCTGTTCAAAGGCAGCCAGACCAATCAAAGGAGATAAGCCTTTCACAGTCAAAAAGTGACCAATCGCCAGCAAAGTGGAACATCACAGAGATATCCAAACTAGTGCAGAACAGTCTCATTCGGACTATGCTACAGAGATGTACACATGGAGCTGGATCCAAGCAAACTATCTTGGCTGAGAAACAGCACTCCATGGCCGAGGAAGAGCACCAGTTTAGATGACTATGACAGGTCCTCTTTGTGACAATGTGTTTTTACAGTTAGCTTAGATTTCTTCCTGTAGCTCTTTCTTGTAGTACTTTAATATATACACTAATAAACAAAAAACAATATCTTTACTTCATTGAACTATTTTTCAGGTGATAACGTCATCTTTTTTATATTCTATGTCTTAACAGTAGCATCTGCAAAGCCCTGAAGGCAAATGGGACTGTGAATTTAAATATTAACACTTTTAATGATTCAGATAGATTTCTTACAAATTTCAAGCAAGTGGCAGCCTGTGTAGAACTGCTTTGTGCAGTGAGCCACAGATGCTGGATTGGCTAAAAATATATCACTGTATTATAAAATGTAGACATCTGTGAGGTTTGCATAACTATACAAGGAGCATACAGTAATAAGATTTTTCTGAAGAGACAAAACCCACAAGAATTTTCATGATGTTCTTATGGTTTTCAGTTATTCTTTTGAGAACATAAGTATAGATCTTTTTTGGAAGATGCCACAAAAATTAGTTCTCCATGACAGGGAGACATCAGTGCTTAGTCTCTTCCCTATGTATTTGTATGCAAAATTAAGTACATACTGCAACATCAAAAATCCCCAGGCTTCTCTCTATGAAGTGCTCAGATAAGTTCAGTTGCTGTGGAGAGCAACAAGAACTAGCTCAGATGACAGATGTAGTATAGTGAGATTCCTAAATTTGGGTCTTAACTCTAACATCAAGGGTCTGATCCCATAATCCTCTTGCATCCCAACTACAGCTATGCCTCAGGAGCAAACTCCCAGATCAAACATAAGAAACAGAGATACATTTTATCTCAGTGATAATTAATAAATTTTTACATACTTGCCACTTCTGTGCAGGAAATCAGTGTGATCTGAAGCATCTAAAGCTCTTAGTGGTGTTTATGACAAATTCATAGACGCTGATCGCAGCTGCCTCCACACTGTAGAGGCAGCTCCAGTCTTAGCTATTTTTAGCTTTGCAGATTCACATTTTGCTTTGTGATCACTATTCAGAGTTAGCTGATTCCCCACAAAATGCATAATGGCCTGGTATATGAGAGAAGAGCAGTGAATATTGTCCCCCTGGACCTTCAGCAGCGCATGGTATTGAATAGAATTCGTACAGCGAAGCTGTTGAAGTATGGGCTGGATGAGCAGACAGTGAAGTAGATTGAAAAGTAGTTGAAGGGTCCAGAGGGTTGTGACCAATGGCACAAAGTTTAGCTGTAAGCCAGTAATGAGCAGAGATGCTCAGAGATCAGATCTGGGTCAAGTCCTGTCTAAAATCTTTGTTAATGATCTGAACGATGAAGCAGAGCAAACCCTCATCAGTTCTGCAGATGATTCAAAACTATGAGGAGCTACTCACATGTGAGGTCATGCTACTATCCAGCTACAGGCTGAAGGAATGGGCTGATAGGATCCTCATGAAGTTCAACAAGAAATGTGAAGCCGGGAATGAACAACCCCATCCACCAGTAGAAATGTCAGGAGAGGAGTGAACAAATATATAGATGCTGAAATCTAATTATATTAAAATCTGTATGTGCAACTTCATATCTACATTTGTATAATATGTATTTCTATACTATGTTACTGGTAATCATTTGTTCAACAGCAAACTTCCAGGCTGGGTCATGTACAGAAGTGTACTTAGTAAGTCAGAGTTATGAATTTAAATCTTTATTCTGCCTAATTTCACAGAATCACAGAATCACAGGGGTTGGAAGGGATCTCTAGAGATCATCAAGTCCAACCCCCCTGCCAAAGCAGCTCCCTAGCCCAGGTTGCACAGGTAGGCGTCCAGGTGGGTCTTAAATGTCTCCAGAGAAGGAGACTCCACCACCTCTCTGTGCAGCCTGTGCCAGTGCTCCGTCACTGCACTGTGAAGAAGTTCCCACGCACATTTGTGCAGAACTTCCTATGCCTCAGTTTGTGGCCATTTCCCCTTGTCCTATCACCACACACTGCAGACATTTGTCCCTTTGCCTCCCACTCCTTACATACTTATAGACGTGATTTCCATAGAATCATTAAGGAATGACTGATTGAATGAACCTCTCAGGAAAGTGAACTGAAGCTATAGAACACTGGTACAATGGATGGAATTTCTCTCAATTGAGATTTGTTCTGTTTTGTGTAAGAAACTATGTAAGAAGAGAGGAAAATGAGCCCTTATTGCTCTGCTTTAAAGATTTTCCAGGGATTGATAGCATCAAGAGCAATAGTTTGCAAGGAAAGTGAGTTTTTAAAAGTAGACCTCACATCTCTTCATTGTTAAAGTTCCTTTCACTGAGCTATTGGATAAAGAAGAATGGATTTCTCTCTCTTTCCCACACAATAAGATAGCTGAATCCAGACAGGAGTATTGGCATAGAATCCAGAGTGGAAATGCAGATGATTTTTTCTGGTTTTAGGGTCACTGTTGAGAGAGAAAACTTAGTCCCTTCTGATCTTTGCTTGGTTTTCTCACTTATGTGAATTTCATTTGCTGGACAGCAGTTTCTTCAGCAGAGAGGAAACCACAGTTCCTAAAAGTGAATAATTTTTAAGGATCTAGCCTATGATGCAATATCCAAGAGAATAAGCAGAGGATTTTCCATTTTTAATTTTTTTTTCACTTTTTAAGGGATAGATAAAATGTTAACCATTGGAATGATACTGTGTTTTCCCTGATTTCTACACATTAAAAAGATAATAAATACTGAGACTTCTGCTAGTAAGACCCTTATCTCACTTGTTACACAAAAATGACACTATGATTGCATGGAAGTTTGCTTTCTAGGGCAGAGATACTTCACAGCGTATCAGGCATCTCTAGTGTTTTCCTTATTTATCTGCCAGGTACCAGGGAAGACGTGCACACCAGGTTTCCTTTCTGTGAAAACAGTGTGTACCTAAATTCTAAGGGTGATGGATGCAGCTGAGACATGCAAGGATGATCGTGGAGCTCAGAATCTCTACGACATCCCACACTGAAGGCACAACTGAGCTCCATTATGGTTTGAATTACACAGATATCCTCTGAGAAATCTGTATTTACTATTGCGCTAGACCTACATATCTATGGCATTTTTAAAAGAGTTCATTAACTACTTTACAGTGAATTATACTGCATAAGAGAAAAATCAAAAATAGATACTCAAGAACTGTTTTCACTGAAGTCCAGATACAAATGCCACTGAAATAAATTAAAACTCAATGCCTGATGTATGTATTTCTTTAGTGTACTCATGTATGTATCTTACTTGTGCAAAATCTAATGAAGAAACATTGCATCTTTAGTTTATTTTGGATATCATGGATCTCTTGGCAACATGGACAGTGCATTCAGGAAACAGGAAAATAAGTACAGCTGTCAGTAGGAAAATGCTACAAAGGAAAACAGAAATAGTCTCTTTTACTTCAATAATGTCTATATTTAAAAAGCTAAAATAGCTTATCAATTTTCGTTTCCGACACATCCTTTTTTCCTCACCTCTGAACACTACTTCAGCTTTAAATCTCTCCAGGGCTTACTGTGAGGATACACTTTTGTCACTGGCACTGCTCTTTGCACATATCCTACTAACAAAGAAATGCCTTGATCCACACAGATGACAACAGTCTTTACTCTTCCTTAAATCCAGTAAATTCCAAGCTTGCAAGCACTCATAAATTATATGTACATTTTAGTGTTTATATAAGGAAGCTGTTATGTTTAGAGAATGAGAATAACCAGAGTGGTCAAAGAAAACTCTGAATAACAAATCACGTGCCTCCACTAAAGGCCTAAATCTTTATGACAAGAAAATAGAGGTCTGCCCAGAGCAGATTTGTATTTTTCAAAAAGTAGGGAATATTATTTCTCTCTCTCTCTTTTTTTTTTTTTTTTATTTTTTGTAGAACATCAGGGATCTATCAACTGCAAATTACCCTAGTGAACTATTCAGTGGATTCTCCATCTAAAAAAATCCCATTTTCCTTTGTACAAAGTATTCAAAATTTATACATTTAAAAGACAATCCAGAACATTTTATTGTAGAAAGTAAAAGCATGGCAATGCAGGCTTCTATTAAGTGGTCTTATTTAGTAAAGTAGACCTGTATTAATGTGCAATTGTACCATTTAGAAGTATGAAACTTTCCTGTAAAAGACAGAATACATTAAAAGGGGACTTATGGTTTAAATTGCCAGGACTTTATTTTTAAGAAGTAGATATGAAATTAGATTTACAGGACCCCTACTCTAGTGAAAGAAGGATAACTTATTCAGGAACTATTTGTGTAAAATCTTTCAGGAGCACAGAAGATCACACTGATTTAAAAGTAGTATTTTTGTGATATTAGTTTAAAATCATAATCTTGTCTCTGGAAGCTGGATGTGGGTGTGAGCAAAGTTTTACTTGAACTGTAAATTCCTCCTTGTTGAATCATGTTAACTAAATGCTTCCTAAAGCATGGATTTTCACCCTGAAGCTACTGAGTCATGACAGAGACCTCTTGGATCTCACTACAAGCAGAGATAGTGCAACACAGGTCAGAATTGTGTTTGTGTATTATACATGCATAATGAAATGCATAGTATAATGCATACCTGGTTGTACACAGTACACAATGGCATCCAATATTCTGTCTATAAGGGGACACATTAATTAATCTAATCTGCTTGAAGTTATATACCCATTTTATTTTTTTTTCCTCATTCTTTTCCTCTTTTTTTTTTTCTCTGTCTTAAAGTTCAGTTTCCTTTTCCTTTTCTCCTTTCTCCCCTGCTTATTATAAAGACAAACCTTCCAAATCTAAGTTGGCTCTTTGCTATGGCTCAGGTTACTACAAACAAATGCCACTTTTGTTACGTTTAAGGAGTCAAACAAACAAACAAACAAACAAAAAAAACAACATTCTCCTGCTCATTTCAACTGAAGAGCCTTCAGAAAATAGTAAAATACTTCAAAAACTTGCATTTATGAGTTTATCAAAGTCTTTAAAAAGGTAAAACAGACAAATCTGAAGAATATTTTCTGTCTAATGTTCATCTTTTTGCCACAAATAAATGAGAATATAGAATATTTCTGAAACTGATCATGGGCAAAAAACACTTGAAAATTGTGTAAAGAGACACATTGATGAGCTATAGGAGAAGCTAAGCAAAAGCAGAACTAATCTGAATCTGATTTTATATTTTTAATACAACTTTCTACCGGAGATTTGAATTTGGGGCATTTCTAGTGTGTGTGTTTTACATTTCTTTGAAATCAGGAAAAATCAGCATCTTAAATGGTCCAATATTGCTTTTTCATTCCACGGATAATTTGATTTCTCTTCTGGAAATCTGACGTTGTCAAGTGCAAACAGATGTTCCATAGTGGTGGGCTGCCGTTCAAAAACCGGTTGGCCACATTAACATGAGGCATTGCCCAAACCAATTCTATCTATTACAAAATTTCAGCTTTTTTGTGAGTCACTTGGTATTCACTAATGCTTCAAGACTATTTCTGAAAGATCAAATTGATTGAAATTATAAACAGGCAAAGTTTAGAAAAAAGCTGCATGAATATCTGATCAGTGAAATCTCACTGCCTGTAATGGGATATGTTATAGGTCAGATGCACAGCCTCAGCTAAATAATCTTTTGTGTTAAGTGTACTTTTTCTGTGGCTAGCTTCTGAGTCCACACGCAAGACAAAATCCATCTGCAGCATGACATGACTATAAATGGAGGCCATAGATTACCTTGTGAATAAGTTGCTGTCACATCTTTCTGGTACTTTTATTTTCTAGTATCTAAGAAATAAAACAATTATAAGGAAATCTGAGGAAATTGATGTTTTTATTGCATGAACATCCTATTTTTCCATTCAGTTTTGATATATTTAACTAAAAGTGACTAAGAAATTTAATGATGGGAGTGCTTGCATGCAGCTCTACTCCTGAGTATAAATCATAGCACTAATTGACTAACATAATGATAGCACTCATAAATAACAGAAATAATAGGCTAGATGGAAATGGCTCTCATTTTGAAATTTCTGTTTATCACTAAGTTCTCCAGCCATATTTGCTGCTCTGTCTATTGGATATTATCACATCAAGCTTAGATGATCTCTCAACAAAACACCATTACATTGTTTGAATCCCATCAAATGCTGTGTCACATGATGATGTTTCCCCACACTTCTGCAAGTATACTTGGAAAGTTATCAACAATGATTTTCATAGCGTATGGCTGAGACAACAATAGCAACAGATCTGTATTTAAATACTGTATAAATACATGGGAAAAAAAAAGGGTAACTTCAGAAGGCAATGCTTGTAAACATGAGAGTAGAGGTGTGTGCTCGACACTGACAAATAAGTGGTGATGTGGGTATCAGTGCAAAGGAGAGTTTGAAAGAGGAATTTAAGGGAGAACCAAAGAGCAGTTTAACACATATTTACAGTGACCCCAGAATGGCCTTACTGTGCTGAATGAAGATAAGAACTTATCTTTTAAGTTTGAAGGAGACAAGATGAGAGAAAGCGTACAGGGAGAAAGAGTCTTGACATAAGTTTCTGTATTGTTATAAAAATATTTACAATTCATGAGGAAAAAAAAAGATCAGGGAGAGGAATATGTACAAAAATAAGAATGTAAAAACAGAGCAGGGAACAGACCATAGAACAGCTCTGTCAAGTCTTAAATCTATACCTAGAAAAGTAACTATTATATTTTGTCTTTTTGTTTTGTTATGTTTTTAATAGAATACTAAGAATCATTTGAATCAGTCTCTTAAGGCAATATGTAATATTACTGTAATATATAAATTTTTTCTAAGTTTAAATCTGTCACAAATATATCGACCTTCAAGTACTCACCTACCACCCTATCTCCAATTGTTTCTCCTCAAAACTGTTCCATGCATCCCAATCTATCCCATAGGAATACTGTCAGTTGAACAAAAAACTTCTTTTTCAGCAACCAACCATGAAACTGCTGGCTTATATACAGTATTTATTGTGTTGTTTTTTTAGTTTGTTTGCTTGTTTTCTGTTTCCACAGGTGGAAAAACTAAGGGGAAGTCCAGAAAGGTTTTTTGACTTTTTATTCAAGTGTCCTTCAAGTTATCTTTTATACTTGAATAATTTCATATAGTACTCATTCTAATGTACATAATCACTAATAGATAGAAGCCAAAATATTTCTTGATGCTGCCTAATCTATCCTTCCCTTCTTTGTTCCTCAGAAACACACCTTATCATCGCAGAATTTTTAACTAGCCCTAATGCACAGCCATAGACAATAAAAGGAGATACGCCTCTGATAGAGAATTCTCCCTACAGTCCTTTGTTCCATCGCTCCAGTGACTATTTGCTTGGCAGTTCGTTGTTTTAGTGACACTTATGATTCTTACACTGTAATTCATCTATAGGAGCTGGGGGCTAACAAAGAAGTACTTCAATTACAGCACTGTCTTGTCAGTCTCTAACCTGTAAGTCATACCTAAAGGTTTTTTATTGCCCTTTTGTGGAGACTGTTACCTTGCCATTTGCCATCTTTCAAGAACACATCCTTTTCTTCAGCTTTCCTACCCGTTCCAGTAGCTTCTCCTAGCTTCCTGGGTTTCCATCAACTCCACACACTTCCTCCTGGGTCTTCACTTCTCTTTTGTTACAGTGTTTTAACTTTGGACCTATTTCCTGCTACAGACAGATCCCATGTTCCTTTCAGAAGCAAAACTCTTATGTTTCATGCTTCCATTCTACTCTCTGTCCTTTGTCTGCTTGCCCAGTGCTGCCATCAAAGAGCGTCTCTGCACATGAAAATGCTCAGCTGTTCTCAGAAGATGAACAAACACTCCTTCCTTTATTTATGGAAGAGGCAGCACAAACAGTATGGCAACCAGGTCAGGGAACCTCTCCCTTGCCCAGATGATCTTGTAACAAATTTACATTTATACGATTTGAGGTTGCAGAAGATATTATACAACCATCATCTCCAAAGATAGAGAACAGAAAGCATATGATAGCTAATATTACTAAAGAGGAATACAGAGAGGGAGCTCAGAAGTAAAAGGACTGAGTCAGAAAGTCTGAGGCTCAAAATAAAATAAAACTAACAGACATAAACAATATATTTGATTCAGAGAAGGACAGAGACCTATTATCTTGACTTTGCCATACTCTTTATGTCCTTATTTTCTCCTCCTCTTCCCTGCTCTCCCAGTCAACTGTTAGCAACCAATTAGGACAGGTACAGCAGAGAAAAAAAAAGGGAAGAAAAAACAAACAAAAAAGTGTTTACACTACTTCAATAAGGGAAGAATGGGTTATAGAATACCTAGATAAATTGCAAATTCTTTGAAGAGCAAACAGAGTTTCCAAGTGTATCTAATAAAAGCAAGAAATGAATTTTATCTAGGTTACTGAATTTAATTTCAGTTTTAATAAAAACAAAAAAACTTGTTGAAACAGACAAAAAAATAGCAAATAATTTCTAAATAAATAAAAGATAGCAAGGAGATATGTAACAGTCAAGATGGACTTCTCTAAATATGATATTTAAGAAAAAAATAGTCCTAGATTTTGACTTGATAGAAACTTCATTGGAGAAGTGAAAATTGGCAGATACTATATGTTTTCTTCAGCACTCCTTAGAAGACATTGTCATGAAGAAGACAGGGAAATAGTGATTGGTCAAAATGGTTACAAAACTGAATAAAAACATATCCAGAGGAATAGTCATTCTTGCTTCACTGTCAGAAAATGTGCTAAATCAAGTAAGTTTCTACATGAATCGTTTTTGCCCTTATGAGTGCTTGACAGTTCTGATAGTAACTTGCATGAATACATTTGGCTGTATGCACTTTTTAAAGCAATGTTAGAATTCAAAATCATTTTGAAAAACAAAAACAAAAACCAAACACATGGTCATTAAGCACATTGAAATTCAGTAAGATTAGTGCAAAAACATTATCTTCATATAAAAACTTTTGATTGTACAAAAACCAACATTATGGTTTTATGATTTTTGTTGTATTATTGATATTCCACATCATAACATCATGTGGTGTATTGGGAGTTAAAGAGGATGGTTACAATCCGTCGACCTTGGGGTTATGGGCCCAGCACACTTCCGCTGTGCCACTCTGCTAGAGTTAATGCTCTTAGGCTAGTGGTTAGGAGCCGGTGTTCTCACTGCCGTGACCCTGGTTCGATTCCTGGACGGGAATACCCAGAATGCAGCTGGAGTATTAACTCTTTAACTCCCAATACACCACATGATGTTATGATGTGGAATATCAATAATACAACAGAAATCATAAAACCATAACAACCACTTGAGGTAAAATGCTTGAATCATCTAAGCAAAATGTGAAGTTATAGCAAATTATGAACCAAAAATGAGGAATATCTTGTGGACTGTTATTAAGTAAAAACAAATGACATACACTAATAAATAATAGAAACATTGTACATGAAATGCATGAAGTAAGTTTGTCCTGGCTGATGCTGTTTAAGCAGAAGTTTAGATAAATGTCCTGCACATAATTGTTGAAAGAAATGTGCGTATTTAATCCATAGGAAAAAGAAAGACTTAATAAGGACATAGTATTCTTCAAATATGTAGAAGGAAGCTTTAAAAAATAAATGAATTTTAAAACATTTTATTTACAATACAAACTACAGCAAGACTAAACACTAAGACAATACAATAATGGAAATAGAAGTGGAATGAATGGAAATGAAAATAGAAGAGCAGGAAAATTCATCTGGGCTTGTTAATTTTACATAGCTGGAAGATATTAGGCAAACACTGGGGAAATGTTTGGCATAGCATATTCCATTTTTGGCTAGAGAAGATAGGGAGGTTGTGAGAAATAATCAGTGATCTACACTGTAAATAATTTATAATTCTTTTTTCCCACCCTTTCCACCAAGAAAAAGTTGGGTTGGAAAAAAAGTTTTTAAATGTTATGGCTGCTCACTAATTGAATCTGTGTTGTTCAATACCGCTGTAGCATTGCAGGTCTTTTTATTATTTTTTATTATTATTATTTTTCCTCTTTTGTTCCTGAGAGCTCACTTTGAAATACTCAGAATACACTAATTTTGAAGATTTAAAGGGAGAGTGGTTTTCTAAGTATGATGTATAACCTACTGTCTGAGAGGGTCTATTTACACAGTGGAATGTAATGACTGAAAACAAATTTTTGATACTTGATCTGAGAAATCTGATTTAAGTACTTAAAGAATATTTCTAGATAAACCTGAAAATTGCAAGTCAGTCTCACATGAGTCAGTTGCAACTCACTGGGCACTAGCTAGCAAATAATGATGCTAAACAAGCATAAAATTTTATAATAATTTTTAACTTTAAGTTAGTTTTTCAAGTATCTGATGTTTTTGGTTTTATAATAACAGTTGATTTTAATGCAAATTAAAGACAATTAACTATTAACTTGATAAGGAGTGAGATTTTCAAATAGATCAGCTGGGCCTGGTCAAAGATTGGAAATTATCATTTCCTACTTCATTCATAATCAAATGTGCTGTAAGATATTAAGCCATCTAAAACTAATCAACAGCGGCAACAAAAAAAATCTATTCATAAGCCTGTATAATAATTTTTAGCACGAAAATAAAGAGCATGTGTAGACAAGATTGGATTTCAGAAGACAAGGTTTTCAGTGTAAAAGGAGAAACTGGTGGTTTTTTTTACTGGCCATGCATTCAAGCCTATTTATTTTGCTTAGGAAATCTTCTTTTGGGCATTGTAATAAATCTCTCTGTAATAAAAAAAATATAGTCTGCTAAATAGTTATTCATATTCTTGCAAGATTTCCATTTCATAAGTTCGATCTGAAGCTCTTCATAGCCTATTAATTTTTATTAATATTCATTTATATAAATAATTTTATGAGAGAAAAATTGTCATATTGTCTTTAATTAAGCTAATATGACATAAGATTCACTGCTTTATTGGAAACTATGTCAATATGATATATATCATATATGTCTTTAGTGAGTCACTTATAATCCCATATTTTTCCTAAGTCCAAGATTCAGTTTCATTCAAAAGATTTCTAAATAAATGATCAAACTCTAGCTGCTCTAGTGTGTAAAAAGAACTGAAAACATTCAATTTAATATAAATTTTATAGAACAACCTGTAACATCAGGGGAGCAATAAGAGAGCACTGCTTACATCGAAAACTATGTACCATTCTTCTACTTAAAAGCCACGTGGGAATTGTTAAATAATAATGTATTATTAAGCATTCATCATACTTGGCATCAGACAATTACCTTTTTGTTTCCATCAGAAAGCAAATTATTCTTTGATGAAATGAATTTTATGCCTCATTATATTCCCAAGTCTGGTACAATTTTGGAAAGATTGTATTTGCAGCAAAAGTTAGGAGAAGTGGTAGTAGCTTTGACATGACACAGCAATCACATATCGGGAACCATAGCGCTCAAGACGGGCTTCCAGGTTAGATCACTAGCATGAACATCTCCATAACATAGCATGCTTTGTGTCTCTGTTCTTTTATTTCTCTTTATCTTGTTGTTGTTTGTTGTTGTTGTTGTTGTTGTTGTTTGGTTGGTTGGTTGGTTGGTTGGCTGTTTTTATTTATTTATTTTATTTTCATTTGTTGCTGTTTTCTTTTTAATAGTAATCACAGTACGGTAGGAGTTGGATCTAGTCCAAAGCCCCTGCCAAGGCAGGCTCCCTAGAACAGTTTGCACAGGTAGGCATCCAGGTAGGTCTTGAACATATCCAGAGAAGAAGATTCCACAATCTCACTGGGCAGCCTGTGCCAGTGCTCTGTCACTGCACTGCGAAGAAGTTCCTATGCAGATCTGTGTGGAACTTCCTGTGCA